>JACEIK010007214.1:26170-51213 GCA_018107945.1 Datura stramonium
CGAGTGAGTAGGAGGCCGGGGCTGGAGGTCTCTTGGCCGGCGCTATGGGCGCCCCCCTTCCCCCTCCACCGACTCCCACCTATATATATGAGTTGAGTTTAAGTTTAAATCATAAAAAATATTTCCCCAAGTTAGAACTCCAAGCTTATGGAGGGTTTACTCTATTTTCTTCCGTTTTTTGCCAAATTACGCCACTAAACTCTGTCCAAACATAAGTTCATCTCGAGTATCCAGTTCTAGGCCTATGAGAAGTATCCCTGCGGAATTAATTCTTGAAAATTCACTCGGAGTATCGGAACTCCGCCGAGTAAGAGTTGTTAGAATTACTTTAAATTGAGTCCTAAGCGACTACAGGTGATAGGTAAGCATTTCTCCCATCTAAACCCTCGAGAATTTATGAGTTTTCAGCCGAATTAAATGGAGTTAAATTATAGTCAATAGTATCAAAATATATAGTTGTTTACCTAGTTTTAGTATTGAAAATAGCCCATATTCTTTCAGCATAAGGGCTGCAATCGAGTGGAATTGCCGGCTACAGGTTGGAACTAGTCGGATTAATCAGAATCGGCATACGAGGTATGTTAAGGCTATCCCTTCGGCAAGCTATTTCCGTTGTAATAGTGATACGACTAGCACTTCTATAGCGATGTTGGAACTTGAATGTTATAGTTAGTCGTTACAAACAAACTTGAGATCGTAGTATAGCATCCCTGGTAGGGGTAGATCATATTTCGTACGACTCCTTGCTATAAATAGCTGAGGAGCTACTAATCATACGACTATTTACGAAGCTATAAATTTCTTACGGAGCTATGCTGCTGCTTATGCCTACGGGGCTATAGATTTCTTACGAAGCCATGATGCTGCTATCACTTACTAGAACTAAAAAATAGCTTTCAGAGCTACGGTATTGCTTATGAGCTACTAAATTGCTTGCAGAGATATTAAGTGTCTGAAGGGACTAGAGTAAAGCCTTTGGGGCCATGTTGGAGTCTTCTACGAACTCCTTCTATATCAGAGATGATATTATCGACCTTCCTGAGGGCCTGACCTATTTGAGACGCTGTTGCAACCACTTATGGAAGCCTCAGGGGTACCAATAGGGGTATATAGATTGATTGTCACTTGCCAGTGCTTATGGGGGCCCAGGTATATTATTCTGTGCTGCTTGCACTTTCCAGGCTTATGGGCGCCCAGTTAGGTTCTTGTTTGTATATTTACTTGTTAGTTATGATTTAGATTATGAAACTATTCAGGTTGAACTCTTATCCCTTCCTATTAGTTACTTTCAAGTTCATTTATCAGTTTCATTCAGTCTTTACTACTGCCTTACATATTCGGTACATATTGTACTGACGCCCATCATTGGGGCGCTGCATTACTTGCCTGTAGGTGCAGATAGATGTGGTTAAGGACCTTCCTAGCCATCAGCCAGAGTTAGCAATCTAGTCAGCTCCTTTTCTCTGGAGTTGATAGTTAGAAAGGTTTGTTCTTTTACTGTGCAATTTTTGGGTAGGTTGGGGCCCTATCCCTACCATTATTCTACTCTTAGAGGCTTGTAGACTATAGTTTTTTAGTTGTTGGTTGTTGTTGGCCATGTGGGCCCTATGTGTGTTATATTTTGCATGATGACCGTGTGGGTCCTAGTTTAGGTAGTTAGTTAGCAGCCTTATAGGCTATAGTATGAATGTGACTACCTGTTTTCTTTCTGTTGTAACTAGATAGCATGGATGTCTTTTCGGCCCGCATAGGATCCCTTTTATTGCCTTGCTGGTTGGGTTAGCTATTTTCATTTATAGGTGCTACATGGCCTTGTCAGCCCGAGGCTGTGTTTACAACTGAGATATAGCTTGTTGTTTTTTGGATTTTGAGTTACTGACAAGCACTAGAGGTGCCTATGCACAGTCAGGTCAGCCCAGGTCCCAGTGTGGCATTAGGTGCCAGTCATGCCCCCCAAGGTGGGGCCTGACAAACTTGGTATCATAGCCGACCGTATCCTAGGGAGTTTGCAAGACTTTCCTAGTAGAGTCTTATCTATGGGTGTGTTGTGCACCATATTCTATAGGTAGGAGGCTACGAGGCATAATAGCGTGGTTACCTTCCTTTTTTCTCCAGTCGTGCTATAGAGCTATGTTATATGGGGTAACTCCCTAAGCTTACATTATTCTGCTTATCTACAGAGAAAATGTTTGACGCACAATAGACCATTACTGGTCGGGAGTTGGACACTGTAGCGTGAGAGGGCATAAGCAGGGGGCCCCAGCCAGAGCTGACCCAATCTGAGGGCGATAGGGAGACTTATTTCCGGTCTCCCCAACATTCTCTGCCATGCCAGGAGCCCTCTAGGGTGGTAGATATACCAGTACCACCCCCAGCCATCCTTGTTCCATCGGATTAGGAGATTAGGAGTGCAGTTTACATGTTGGCTTAGATGTTGGTCGCTCAGCATCAGCCAGTAGCACCAGTTACTGTTGAAGCCCCTGAGGGGCCTGGAAGTTTGAGGGACCGAGAATTTCTTGCCTTGAGTTCCCCCGCAGTTCATAGGGACAGATCGTAAAGAGGATCCTCAGGACTTCTTGGATCAGTTACATAAAATATTTAGGGTGATGCATTCCTCGTCCCAAGAGTCAGTCGAGTTGGAAGTGTTTCATTTGCGAGATATAGCAGTGTTGTGGTATGAGAGTTTGGAGAGGTCTAGGGGTGGAAATGTATCCCCACCTACTTGGCCAGCTTTTCAGAGGCTTTCTTAGATAATTACTTGCCTCGGGAGATCCGACAGGCCCGGGTGGATCAATTTTTACACCTAGAGCAGGGCAGAATGAGTGTTCAGGAGTACTTATTGAGGTTTGACTCCTTGGTAAGGTATGCACTAGCTTTTGTTGATACAATTCCAGCTAGGGTGCACCAGTTCATCATGGGGCTTGCTACGGAGTATGTGGAGGCTTGTATTACTGCCACATTGCATAAGGACATGGATATTGCGCGTATTCAGTCTTTTCTAAGAACATAGAAGGAATCAGGCAACGCCAGTATGAGGCTGAGAGAGTGAGTCGGGAATAGCACCGGAGGGCTAGGCTCGCTGATTTGCACGCAGAGTCCCATGGGGGGCCTAGACCTTGGTTGCCAGGCAGACCACCTAGACCTTTTCCTCCACAACAGCGGGGCGGTAGGTCAGATCATTGTAGATAGTCAGGTCCCAACGAGAGTTCATGAGCACCGGACTTGCAACAGCATAGAGGTTTGATCAGAGCAGGCCCGTTGCCTCGCGTTGCAGGACTTGCGGTCGACAACATTTTGGGAGATGCAACTATGGCTCCACTTCTTGTTATACTTGTGGACAAAAGGGTCATATGATGAGGGATTGTCCACCCAGAGATCAAGGTATCGGGACCAGCCGAATAGGTCTTCAGTCGGGTCATATGGTCCAGCATCTTTAGTATGGCGCAGACCCTTAGCTCCAGCCAGTAGAGGCCGAGGCAGATCAGGGGAATTTAGTTTTGGCAGTGGTCCAAATCACACTTATGCTTTACCAGGACAACAGGAGTCGGAGTCTTCACCAGATGTTGTGACAGGTATGGTGGATGTGTTCTCTCACTCCCCTTATGCTTTGATAGACCCATGTTCCACTTTATCCTATGTTAATCTATTAGTGGCTAGGGAGTTTGGTATAATTCCAGAATTGCTTCAGCGACTCTTCTCGATGTCTACACCTGCTTGTGACTCTATTATCGCTAAGAGAATTTATCGGGGTTATACAGTAGAGGTTATTGGTTGCCAGACTTTAGCAGATTTAGTGGAGCTAGAAATGATTGCTTTTGATGTAATTATGGGTATGGATTGGCTAGCGCCATGTTATGCCAATGTGGAGTGTTGGACCAGAATTGTCCGATTTCACTTTCCAGGGGAAGTAGTGCGAGAATGGAAAGGAAATGCGGCTACACCAAAAGGTAGGTTCTTATCATATCTTTGGGTGAGAAAGCTGATAGTGAAGGGCTGTATTTACCATGTTGTTAGGGTTTGGGATATGCAAGAAGAATCCCCAACTCTTCTGTCCATCCTGGTGGTTAATGAGTTTCCAGATGTGTTCCCAGATAAGCTCCGGGGTATTCCCCCAGAGCGTGATATCGACTTTTCTATCAACTTGCCACCAGGTACACAACCTATATCCATCCCTCCACATCGAATGGCTCCCGCTGAATTGAAAGAGTTGAAAGAACAGTTAAAAGATTTGTTAGATAAGGGTTTTATCAAGCCCAGTACTTCGCCATGGGGTGCGCCAATCCTGTTTGTGAGAAAGAAAGATGACTCCCTACATATCTGTATAGATTATTGGCAGTTGAATAAAGTTACTATTAAGAATAAATATCCCCTTCCAAGGATACATGATTTGTTTGATCAGCTGCAAGGGGCGAAATACTTCTCCAAGATCGACTTAAGGTCAGGATATCACCTGGTGCGAGCCGGAAAAAAGATATCCTGAAGACAGTTTTTAGGACCAGATATGGTCATTTTGAATTCTTAGTCATGTCCTTCGGGTTGACGAATGCACCAGCAGTGTTCATGGATCTGATGAATAGTATCTTCAAGAGATATTTAGATTTGTTTGTGATAGTGTTCATTGATGATATATGCTAGTATATTCGCGCTCAGATGCTGAACAAAAAAATCACTTGCGAACAGCACTTCAGATCCGCAAAGACCACCAGTTATATGCAAAGTTCTCAAAATGTGAGTTCTGATTGAATTCGGTAGCTTTCTTGGGCCATATTGTATCAGATGCTGGTATTCAGGTTGACTCACAGAAAATTAAGGCAGTCAAGATATGGCCTAGACCCACAAATCCAACTGAAGTTCGTAGTTTTCTAGGGTAGCCGGGTACTACAGAAGGTTCGTATAAGGATTTTCTACCCTATCAGCACCATTGACCAAATTGACTCAGAAAGCAGCCAAGTTCCACTAGACCGAGGCCTGTGAGCAGAGTTTCCAGGAATTGAAAAATAGATTGACATCGATACTAGTATTGGCCTTACCGGAATCTTCGGAGGGTTATGCTATATACTGTGATGCTTCAGGAGTTGGGTTAGGGTGTGTTCTGATGCAACACGACAAGGTGATTGCCTATGCTTCGAGGCAACTAAGGAAGCATGAAAAGAACTACTCTACCCACGATTTGGAATTAGCTGCAGTGGTTCATGCGTTGAAAATATGGAGGCATTACTTGTATGGTGTTCATGTGGATATTTTTACTGATCATAAAAGCCTCCAATACATCTTCATGCATAAAGAGTTGAATTTGCGACAGCGTCGTTGGTTAGAATTGCTAGAATTGTTGAAAGACTATGACGTGAACTTTCTGTATCACTCGGGGAAAGCTAATATTGTATCCGATGCCCTTAGCCGCAGATCCATGGGCAGTTTAGCACATCTGAGGCCAGAACAGTAGGAAATGGCTCGAGAGATGCATTGGTTAGCCAGTTTAGCAGTCCGAGTGATAGATTAAGGGGATAATGGGGTTGTAATTCAAAATACAACAGTATCATCTCTGGTTGTAGAGGTCAAGGAGCAGCAGTACGAGGACCCTAGTCTAGTACAACTCAGAGACAAGGTTCAGCAGGGAGAAATATCAGCCTTTGAGTTAACAGAAGATGGGGTCGTGAGATTTAGAGGTCTACTCTACATCCCAGATGTAGCATGGCTTCGCCAACAGATCATGGCAGAAGTACATTACTCCTGTTGCTCTCTTCATCCAGTTTCGACAAAGATGTACCATGATATAAAGGAGATATATTGGTGTCCTGGAATGAAGAAAGACATAGTTGAGTTTGTCGCATAGTGTCCCAATTGCCAGCAAGTAAAAGCTGAACATTAGAAACCTGACGGACTGACTCAGGAGATAGTTGTACCTATATGGAAACAGGAGGCAGTTAATATGGACTTTGTGATAGGAATACCCCGCACCAGACGCAAATTTGACTCTATTTAGGTTATTGTTGACAGGTTAACAAAATTAGCCCACCTTTTCCAGTCCGAACTACATTTTCAGCTGAAAATTATGTCGAGTTATATATTAAGGAAATAGTCCAAATGCATGGTGTCCCAGCATCTATCATTTATGACAGAGGGGCATAGTTTAGAACTAGATTTTATCAATCATTTCAAAAAGGTTTGGGGACGCAGGTTAATCTGAGTACAACTTTCCATCCCCAAACAGATGGTCAGGAAGAGTGCACCATTCAGACGCTCGAGGAAATTTTATGGGCGTGTGTGCTAGACTTTGGAGGAAGTTGGGACAAACATTCACCCCTCATCAAATTTGCTATACAATAACAGTTATCATTCTGCTATTCACATGGCCCCTTATGAAACTTTATATGGGCGGAAATATAGGTCCCCCATAGGATGGTTTGAAGTAGGGTAGGCAAGGTTGATCGGACATGATGTGATCCATCAACCAGAAGAAAAAGTGAAACTTATCAAAGAACACTTGCTGACAACCCAGAGTCATTAGAAGTCCTATTTTGATGTCCATCATAGAGACTTGGAATTTAATGTAGATGATTGGGTGTTTCTTAAGGTTTCTCCTATGAAGGGCGTGATGAGATTTGGCAAGAAGGGCAAGCTTAGCCCTAGGTTCATTGGTCCATATCAAATCCTTCGGAGGATAGGCCGAGTGGCATATGAGTTAGAAATGCCTATAGGGCTAGAGTTTGTTCATCCAGTCTTTCACTTGTCAATGCTACTAAAATATATAGAGGACCCGTCTCGGGTTGTTCTAGTTGAGGATGTTCAAGTTACTGATGAGTTGTCCTACGAAGAGACTCTAGTTGCCATACTAGACGTCAGGTTCCTAGATTGAGAACCAAAGATGTAGCTTGTGTTAAAGTCTTGTGAAGGAACAAAAATGTAGAAAAGATGACTTGGGAAGCTAAGGATGACATGAGGTCTAGATATCCTAAATTATTCTAGACCTAACCCAGATTATACAATTGAGGTGAGATTGTTGTTTAGATGTTACTCTATTGCTTATATTATTAGTACTGTTTTTAGTTGTTCACTTCTATGATGTGGAGTAGTTGTTATAGTGTCCTGTGAGACACCCATGTTGGACTTTTCTGCATTTCAGGTTTTCAGATAGTCCATATTACAGAGGAGACTCTGTCGAAATTTTTCTAGCAGTAGTTAAAGGAGTTGAGTCTTTTATGTCTAAAGATTACATTCGAGGATGAATGTTCCTAAGGGGGGAATGATGTTACACCCTGTAAGTTTCTATCATTTAATGGACACGTGCGTATGTATGTTGAGAGTTTTGGAGTATGACTCATGTGGGAAAAGGCCCGGGGGATGAATGTATGAACAGGGCATCGAGCGAGCAGGAGGCCAGGGCCGGAGGCCAAACGCACTAGGCACCGCGTCGTGCCAGCCAACTTGGCATATGGCCCGCAAGGTGGCCCCCCGGCCACCGAATCCCACCTATATATATGAGTTGAGTTCAAGTTTAAATCATAACAAATATTTCCCCAAGTCAGAACTCGAAGCTTACAGAGAGTTTTCTCTATTTTTCTTTTGTTTTTCTCCAAATTACGCCGCTAAACTCTATCCAAACGCAAATTCATCTTGGGTATCGAGTTCTCGACCTATATCCCTACGGAGTTATTTTTTCAAAATTCACTCAGAGTATCGAAACTCCACCGAGTAAGAGTTGTCGGAATTACTATAATTGAGTCCTAAGCGGCTATAGGTTATACGTAAGCATTTATCCCTTCTAAACCCTCGAGAAATTGTGAGTTTTCAGCCGAATTAAATAGAGTTGAATTATAGTCAATAGTATCAAAAGATATAGTTGTTTACCGAGTTTTAGTATTAAAAATAGCCCTATTCTTTCAGTGTAAGGGATTTAATCGAGTGGAATTTCCTACTACAGCTTGGAACTAATCGGATAAACGAGAATCGACATACGAGGTATGTTAAAGCTATCCCTTTGGCAAGTTATTTCCATGGTAATAGTGATACGAATAGCACTTCTGTAGCGACGTTGGAACTTGAATGTTATATTTAGCCGTTACAAACAAACTTGAGATCATAGTGTAGCATCCCTGGTAGGGGTAGATCATATTTCTTACAACCCCTTGCTGTAAATAGCCGAGGAGCTGCTAATCGTACGAACTATTTATGGAGCTATAAGTTGCTTACGGAGCTATGATGCTGCTTATGCCTATGGGGCTATAGATTTCTTATAGAGCCATGATGTTGCTATTACTTACTAGAACTTTAAAACTAATTTCGGAGCTACGGTATTTCTTATGAGCTACCGAATTGCCTGCAGAGCTATTAAGTGTCTGAAGGGACTAGAGTAAAGCCTTTGGGGCCACGTTGGAGTCTTCTATGAACTCCTCCTATGTCAGAGATGATATTAGCGACCCTCCCAAGGGCCTGACTTATTTGAGATGCAGTTGCAGCCACTTATGGAGCCTCAGAGGTACCGATAGGGGTACATAGGTCGATTGTCACTTGCCAGGGTTTATGGGTGCCCAGGTATGTTATTCTATGCTGCTTGCACCTTCCAGGCTTATGGGGACCCAGTTAGGTTCTTGTTTGTATATTTACTTGTTAGTTATGTTTTAGATTGCAAGACTATTCAGGTTGAACTCTTATCCCTTCCTATTAATTACTTTCAAGTTCATTTATTAGTTTCATTCAGTCTTTACTACTGCCTTACATATTCGATACATATTGTACTGACGCCCATCCTTGGGTCGCTGCATTACTTGCCTGCAGGTGCGGATAGACGTGGTTGAGGATCTTCCTAGTCGTCAACCATAGATAGCATTCTAGTCAGCTCCGTTTCTCAAAGGTTGATAGTTAGAAAGATTTGTTCTTTTGTTGTAAAACTTTTGGGTAGGTCTGGGCCCTGTCCCGATCATTATTCGACTCTTAAAGGCTTGCAGAATACAGATTTTTAGTTGTTGGCCGTATGGAGCCTATGTGTGTTATATTTTACGTGATGGCCATGTGGGGCCTAGTTTAGGTAGTTAGTTAGAATCCTTGTTGGCTATAGTATGAATATGTCACGCCCCACCCTGGACTGAATATGGTACTTGGAGTCATAAGTAACCCCAAGTCAACCCTTGGTCTATCATACAGTGGTAATCTGAGTAAAACATGCATAGTGGAAGCTTTGAAATAATAATATAAAACACTTATAAAAAACTAAAACTGAATATAAAGTTTAAAACATCTGAACAATCTGAAATTCTGAAGTCAAGTCTGTGTCTGAAAGCCATCTAGCTAATGAGTTACTGGGACAAGCTCCCAGCTAACTCTAAGTCTATCTGAAAGTAACAAAATGACTGAAAGAACTAAAATAACGCCCTCGAAAGATGAGGACTCAGACTTCTGTTACCGTGGAGGATCTGAACTTCGGCGACTAATGACGCTGAGTCTGAGCACCTACGGCTGTATCATGAAATGATACAGCATAAAAGTATGCGTCAGTACTTTGAATGTACTGAGTAAGTGAGAGAAAATATGATGCTGAATATAAATGACTGAACTGAAATGGCATGCAATGACCAACTACTATACTGAACTGAGACAGCTGAAGTAAACTGAGATGGTCAGGATGACCCTGTCTGGTGGTCTAAGACATGCCCTAAGTCTGAAATACTGAGTCTGAGATACTACACTGAATTGATCTGAACTGAACTTGACTAATCTGAGACTGAACTGAGCATGACTAGTGGGAGAGTCTATAACCGACATATAACCGCGTGAGCTAGACGTGGAGTCTGATGTATACACCCCACCGGTAGGACCCAATATACCTTGCCAGGGTATAAAGGCATGAACTGAGTGGTCACAAGATTCTTGGGCCAATCAGGCCAAATAATACTATAACCTACGCTGGCAATGTAGTTTTGGAAACCTGGGTGCGCTAGAACCCCGGCCTTCTCGGTGCTAAGTCCAACTCCCACTGGAAAACCTAGACTGAATTACTAAGCTGATAGCTCAAAACTGGGGTCCAAGTCTAGTTAGGTATATAACTAAAAGTACCCTAAGAGTCTTATCGGACCAGATTCTGAAACTGGGTCCTAGACTGGTCAGAGATGCTTATCTAGAAGCGTTATAACCGTTTAAGAACAAACTGTAATCTGAACTGGGTTCCTGAGGCTAGTCAGAGCTATATATCTAAAATGTCATGACCGCCTAATGGACCAATAACTGGGTTCTGAATCTGATTTTGATAACTGGGAGATACCATTGACACCTCAGGAAAAGACTGAAGTCAAAATCTGTATAGTTCTTAAGAGATTCTACGTTCTATCTGAACTCAACTACTAAGCAGCTAATAAAGAACTCAACTCGTTCCAACAACACGGGAATTCCATAATATGGATAATATTTCAAGAATTAAAGGAATCACATCCAACAACAATGCTATAGCTTTTTTATTCGTGCCAAGGCTAAAGTCATTCTTTTCAATGGAGTATTTGCTCAACATCTAGACAATAAAAAATCCTAGAAAATCATCCCAAATCACACTTCACAAACTAGGCTGAATTTGATACACAAATAATCTCCACTCGAAGATCTAGGGCTTAAATCCACTTTTGCAAGAACATCAACAATTTGGGTAAGAATTGATGGAGATCATATCAATAATAAGCATGGATATCATTCTATGTGAGATTAATGAAAAACAACATGTAATTTCTTCATATTCGAAAACTCAGGGCTAATACTAATAAAGGAACTATAAGAGGGTTTTGGGGGAGACAAGGAAAGAATAATTCCCTTGTTGAATTTCCACATACCTGGCCAAAAATTCCCTTGAGGAGGAAACTTGAATTTTTGAGATGAATGAGAAACCCAGGACCTTGTTCTGGGAGTTCTTGAAAGATTTGACGATGCTTTTCTGAGAATGAACGTGGGAATAGGGGGAGAGGCCAATCATTCCCACTAATAGGTATGAATTTACATCCAAAACGATATAGTTTAAAGCCTAGGAGAGTAGGAAGTTACTAAATAGCCCTTAGAAAGTCGCAGGGAAAATCTGATAGGTGATCCTAACGGGTGACCTAACAAGTCGTTACCTAGGACAACGACTCATTACTTCGCCCGTCAAGTACACTGTCTATTAGTTGTTTGTGGCTGGTAACGGATGACCTCACGACTCGTTACCTGTGGCCACAAGTCGTGGTCACCATTCGTTAGGTAAACTGCCTCACCCTTAGAGGATTCTCCCTTAGCTAATCACGACTCACCTCATGACTCGTGGTGGCTGACCATGAATCATGGGGACCTTTCATGAAGTACACTGCCCAATTCTTTAAATTCCTAACCCCCGACTGCTCACGAGTGACCTAACGGGTCGTGGTGCCTGATCACGACTCATGAGGTCTTCCATTGGGTACACTGCCTCTCCCTTATCATGTCTTAATCCTCCTTCCCACGACTGATATAACGAGTCGTTAGGTCTCTTAACGACCCATTAGCTGAGTCGTTCTGTGACAATTTCTGCAGATTTTCAAATTTTCTTATTTAAGTTTTGGATCTAGTCTTTGAGTTTCTGGGGCATTACAATATCTCTCTCTTAGGAACATTCATCCTTGAATTTCGGAAGACACACAGGAAAGCAGAGAATAACAATCAAAATGATCAAATACGGCTCATTTAACTCCAAAACTGACGGAATGAATACCCACTTTTCAACATGCATAACTGAACTGAATCCACCTTTCATACAAACATCCAAAATCATAAAGGAAACTTAAACACATGAATTGAACCCAACAACTAAATCAGTTTCTAAGGCAAAAAATATATTTTAAGCTGTAACATAGTCGGTAGAGAACAAATGTGGGTATTTGGCCATCATATCTGCTTCGGCCTCCCACGTAGCTTCCTCAACCTGCTGATTTCTCCACAAGACCTTGATTGAAGCTATTTCCTTGTTCCTTAGCTTAAGAACTTGACGGTAAAGGATTTGAACCGATACCTTCTCATATGAGAGGCTATCTTTTATTCCTACGCTGTCCAATGGCACAACTGAGGTTGGATCCCCGATGCACTTCTTCAAAAGTGACACATGGAATAATGGGTGCTCAACTGCTAATTCTGAAGGTAATTCTAGCTCATAGACTACATTACCAATATGCCTTAAAATTCTATAGGGTTCCACATATCTCGAACTGAGATTTCCCTTCTTTCCAAACCTCATCACCCTTTTCATAGGACAAATTTTTAGGTACACCCATTCTTCAACTGCAAAATCCAACTCTCTTCTCCGTACATCGGCATAAGATTTCTGACGACTCTGAGCTATTTTCAATCTTTCTCGGATGAGATGAGCTTTCTACACTGCCTCGTGAACTGAGTCTGGCCCTATCAAGGTAGCTTCACCAACCTCAAACCACCCCTTAGGAGATCTGCACCTCCTACCATACAATGCTTCAAATGGGTCCATCTGGATACTGGAGTGGTAACTATTGTTGTATGCAAACTTGATGAGAGGCAAATGGTCATACCAATTACCTTTAAAATCGATCACGCATGCTCTTAATATGTATTCTAAGGTCTGAATAGTCTGCTCAGCTTGCCCATCTGTCTGTGGGTGAAAAAGCTGTGCTGAGCTTGATCTAAGTGCCAAGTCCCTTTTGAAAAGACATCCAGAAATGCGAGGTGAACTGAGTTCCTCTGTCTGAAATGATAGCTAAGGGCACCCCATGAAGTCTGAATAACTCTCAGATGTAAAGTTTGGCATAGTCCTCAGCTGAGTCTGTGGTTTTGACTGGGAGAAAGTGAGCTGACTTAGTCATTCGGTCTACTACTACCCAGATTGTGTCATGCTGCTGATGAGTCCGAGGTAGGTCCGTAATGAAGTCCATGTTTACTTCTTCCCACTTCCATGTGGGTATGCTGATGTCCTGAGTCATACCTCCTGGTCTCTGGTGTTCCACCTTAACTTGCTGGCAGTTCGGGCACTTCGCTACAAATTCAGCAATGTCTCTTTTCATGCCGTTCCACCAATAAATATCTCGCAGATAGTGGTACATTTTGGTAGAAGCAGGGTGGATGGAATGTCTAGAACTGAGTGCTTCAGACAATGTCTGCTGTCTTAACTCACTGATATTCGATACACACAATCTGCCCTGGTAACGGAGCACGCCATCTCCCCCTTTGGAGAAAGCTTCCACCTCCTTCCTGAGAACCGCTTCTTTAAGTTTAAGCAGAATGGGATCTTCATCCTGTCTAAACTTAACTTCGACTACCAAGGATGAAACGGACCCACTTTGCATTACCACACCACCTTCAGCCGAATCCACCAACTGCACCCCTAACTGGGCTAGTATGTGAACATCCTTCACTAACTCCTTTTTGCGTTCCTCAATGTGAGCCACACTCCCCATAGATCGTCTGCTTAGGGCGTCAGCCACCACATTGGCTTTGCCCAGATGATACAACATGCTCATGTCATAGTCCTTTAATAGCTCCAACCACCTTCTCTGATGCAGATTTAGGTCCTTCTTACTTAACACGTACTAAAGGCTCTTATGATCTGTGAACACATCCACGTGAGCTCCATAATAATGTCTCCATATTTTTAGTGTAAATACCACCGCTTCCAACTCCAAGTAATGAGTGGGATAGTTCTTCTCATGAACTTTGAGTTGTTTGGAGGCGTAGGCTATCACCTTGCCCGGCTGTATCAGAACACAATCGAGCCCAACTCGGGAAGTGTCACAATAGACAACGAACCCATCTGTTCCTTCTGCCAAGGTCAAAACTGGAGCAGTAGTGAGTCGAGTCTTCAACTCCTAGAAACTCTTCTCACACGCATCCGGCCACTGAAATTTCACTTTCTTTTGAGTTAACTTAGTCAGAGGGGATGCTATAGAGGAGAAACCTTCCACAAACTGTCGGTAATAACCAGTTAAGCCCAGGAAACTCCTGATTTTCGTAGGAGAGGTAGGTCTGGACCAAGTTTCATTGCTTCTATCTTGTGAGGATCTACTTGTATTCCCTCACCCGAGACCACATGACCCAAGAAAGTTACGGACTTTAACCAGAATTCACACTTGTTGAACTTGGCGAATAACTAGCGATCTCTGAGTGTCTGTAATGCTAATCTCAGGTGGTTAGCATGCTCTTTCTCATTCCGGGAGTATACCAGAATGTCGTCGATAAATACAATGATGAACATATCCAGATACTTCTTGAAAACTCTATTCATCAAGTCCATGAAGGCTACTGGGGCGTTTTTTAGCCCAAATGACATCACCACAAACTCGTATTGACCATACCGAGTCCTGAATGCTGTTTTTGGTATGTCACATTCTCTGACCCTTAACTGATGGTACCCTGACCTGAGATCGATTTTTGAGAAACAACTGGCTCCCTAAAGTTGATCAAACATGTCGTTAATTTTAGGTAGGGATTACTTGTTCTTGACTGCGACTTTGTTCAGCTGACGGTAATCTATGCACATTCTGAGGGTACCGTCCTTCTTATGCACGAATAGCATTGGGGAACCCCAGGGAGAGATACTGGGTCTAATAAAACCCTTGTCAAGAAGATCTTTTAGCTTCTCCTTCAACTCCTTAAGCTCAGCTGGAGTCATTCTGTAAGGATAGACGGAGATGGGCTGAGTATCTAGGAGAAGGTCTATTCCGAAGTCTATTTCCCGCTCAGTGGGAACTCTAGGAAGATCCTCAGGAAATACATCTGGGAACTCACTGACCAATGGAATCGACAGAATAGTTGGGGTCTTGGAGTTAGAATACTTGACCCAAACTAGATGATAAATACATCCCTTGGAGATGAGTTTTTGGGCCATAAGGTAGGAAATAAACTTACCCTTAGGCGCTGAACTGCTGCCCACCCATTCTAACACTGGTTCATTTGGAAACTGGAACTTGACCACTCTAGTTCTGCAGTCAACTGAGGTATAACTAGAGTTTAACCAATCCATGCCAAGGATAAGGTCAAAACCGACCATGTATAACTCTACGAGGTCAGCTGGGATGACTTTATTCAAGACTATGACTGGGCAGTTTTTATACACCCAGCTGGCTCTAACTGACTCGCCAACTGGGGTGGAGACTAAGAATGATTCTGAGAGGACCTATGGAATGATATCGAACTGAACTGTTATGCAGGGAGTCACAAATGAAAGAATGTCTTCTAGATCTAGGAGGGCATACACGTCCAGATGAAAGAGACGTAACATACCCGTGACTACGTCAGGTGAGCTCTCCTAATCCTGATGGGAAGATAGAGCATAGAAACAGTTTTGACACTGACCGCCATCCATATCTGATGTGTTAGCCTGCTGGGCTGTTCGACCTGCTGGAGCTGATGATGTGGTAGATTGTGATCTCCCTTGCCCGACTGATGGGCACTCCTGAGCCGATGTCCGAGCTTTCCATAATCAAAACAACCCTCTCGACCCTAAAGGCACTCTCCTGGGTGATTCTTGCCACACTTGGGGCAAGCTGGGTATCTGTTTTCGACACTTTGGTTCTGAGATTGAATGCCAGATGCTCCACCCCTCCGATCCTGAAGGGACCGGAAGGTTGGGGCGCTGGCTGAGCTGGGTGCTTGGGTCCTCTGCTGTTGTTGTTGTTGCTGCTGCTGCTGTAGGCGGCTGCTACTGCTAGATCTCTGATGGCCGTAATCTGACTGGCCAATCCTTTCCTGTTTGTTATTTCACTCCATATCCTTCAACTTTTCATCCTCAATTCGCTGGGCATAGACAATCAAGCTGGAGAGGTCCATATCTTTAATCAACATTGCCGTCCTTCCACTCCTTGAGGAATAAATTCGACACCCCATTAACAAATTTCAACATGTGAGTCCTTGGCTCAGCTACCATCTCTAGAGCATACTTAGACAGCCTGGAAAACTCTAGAGCATACTCCTCCAAGATTCTATTTCCCTGCCTCAAATTCATAAACTCTGCCATCTTTGCCTCCCTCAGATCCCGAGGGAAAAACCTATCCAAGAAAGCTATGTGGAACTCCCCCCACTCTATTGGTCCTGCTCCCACTGGCCACCCCTCTTTCCACTGTTCATACCAGACCTGAGCTACCCTTTTAGCTGGTAGGTAGCTAGATCAGCACTCTCAGAGGAGCTGTCACCCATAATGCGGATAGTCTTCTTGATCTCATCCACGAACTCTTTGGGATCCTCCCCTACTTTGGATCCCTGAAAAGATGGAGGGTTCATATAGGTGAAGTCCCGTACCCTAGTAGCTGCTGCAGACCCGTTGATGTTCATCAGCACCACCTGCTAGTTCACCTGGTTGGTGACTATTTGGGCCAGCAGTTGAATGGCCGCCATGAACTCGGCGGTAGATACCAAATCATCTTGAGGGGCTGTTGGGGCTGGTGGGGCAGGTCTGTTGGCGTTACCGGCCCTTCTTTCTTTATCGCGTCTGGGAGGCATGATACACTGAAAAAGAACAGAGCACGAGTTAGGAAAAACATTTCTGGAATTAAACTTTTACGCACGATAAAGAGTATGAACAAAGGGAGTTTTCCCTAATAACATCTTGTAGCCTCTTCGTCATAAGTGTGGAGTGCTTCACACCCATGAAAAAGACTCTACTTGATGCGGCTTCCAGACATTCTGAGGATACTCTAAACCTGGTGCTCTAATACCAAGTTTGTCATGCCCCGAGTCTACACCCTGGACGGAACATGGTACTTGGAGTCATAAGTAACTCCAAGTCAACCCTTGGTCTATCATACACTGGTAATTTGAGTAAAACATGCATAGAGGAAGCTTTGAAATAATAATATAAAACACTTATGAAAAACTAAAATTGAACATAAAGTTTAAAACATCTAAACAATCTAAAAGTCTGAAGTCAAGTCTGTGTCTGAAAGCCATCTAGCTAATGAGTTGTTGGGAAAAGCCCCCAACTAATTATAAGTCTAACTGAAAGTAATGAAATGACTGAAAGAACTGAAATAACGCCCTCAAAAGATGAGGACTCACACTTCTGCTACCTGGGAGGATCTGAACTTAGGCGACTAACGACGCTGAGTCTGAGCACCTTCGGTTGTATCATGAAATGATATAGCATAAAAATATGCGCCAATACTTTGAATGTACTGAGTAAGTGAGAGAAAACATGATGCTGGATATAAATGACTAAACTGAAATGGCATGCAATGACCAACTAATTTACTAAACTGTGACAACTGAAGTAAACTGAGATGGTCAGGATGACCCTGTCTGGTGGTCAAAGACATGCCCTAAGTCTGAAATACTGAGTTTGAGATACTACACTGAACTGAACTGAGCTGAACTTGACTAATTTGAGATTGAACTAAGCTGACTAGTGGGAGAGTCTGTAACCGAAATATAATCACGTGAGCTAGACGTGTAGTCCGATGTATACACCCCACCGGTAGGACCCAATATACCTTTCCAGGGTATAAAGGCATGAACCGAGTGATCACAAGAGTATAGGGCCAATCAGGCCAAATAATACTGTAACCTATGCTGGCAATGTAGTTTTGGGAACTTGGGTGCCCTGGAACCCCGACCGGCTCGTGCTAAGTCCAACTCCCACTAGAAAACCTAAACTAAACGACTAAGCTGATAGCTCAAAACTGGGGTCCAAGACTAGTCAGGGATATAACTGAAAGTACCTTGAGAATCTTATTAGACCAGATTCTGAAACTGGGTCCTAGACTGGTCAGAGTTGCTTATCTAGAAGTGTCGTAACCGTCTAAGAACAAACTGTAATCTGAACTGGGGTCCTGAGGCTAGTTAGAGCTATATATATAAAATGTCATGACCTCCTAATGGACCAATAACTGGGTTCTGAATTTGCTTTTGATAACTGGGAGGCACCACTGACACCACAGAAAATGACTGAAGTCTAACTGATTAGTTGACAAAATCTGTATAGTTCTGAAGAGATTCTACGTTCTAACTGAACTGAACTAGTAAGCAGCTAACAGAGACTCAACTCATTCCAACAACACGGGAATTCCATAATATGACAATTATTTCAAAAATTAAAGGAATCACATCCGAAAACAATGCTATAGATTTTTTATTCGTGCTAGGGATAAAGTCATTCTTTTCAATGGAGTATTTACTCAACATCTAGACAATAAGAAATACTAGAAAATTAGCCCAAATCACACTTCACAAACTAGGCTGAATTTGATATGCAAATAATCTCCACTCAAAGATCTAGGGCTTAAATCCAGTATTGCAAGAACATCAACAATTTGGGTAAGAACTGATGGAGATTATATCAATAGTAAGCATGGATATCATTCTATGAGATTAATGAAAAACAACATGTAATTTCTTCATATTCGAAAACTCAGGGCTAATACTGATAAAGGAACTATAAGAGGGTTTTGGGGGACACAAGGAAAGAATAATTCCCTTGTTGAATTCCCACATACCTGGCTAAAAATTCCCTTGAGGAGGAAACTTGAATTTCTGAGATGAATGAGAAACCCTGGACCTTGTTCTGAGAGTTCTTGAGAGATTTGACGATGCTTTTCTGAGAATGAACGTGCGAATAAGGGGAGAGGCCAATAATTCCCACTAATAGGTATGAATTTACCTCCAAAACGATATAGTTTAAAGCCTAGGAGAGTAGGAAGTTACTAAATAGCCCTTAGAAAGTCACATGGAAAAACTGACAGGTGATCCTAACGGGTGACCTAACGAGTCGTTGTCTTTACCTAGGACAACGACTCGTTACTTTTCCTGTCAAATACACTGTCTATCAGTTGTCTGGGGATGGTAAAGGATGACCTCACGACTCGTTACCAGTGAACACGAGTTGTGTTCACCATTCGTTAGGTAAACTGCCTCACCCTTAGAGGATTCTCCCTTAGCTGATCACGACTCACCTCACGACTCATGGTGGCTGACCACGAATCATGGGGACCTTTCATCAAGTACATTGCCCAATTCTTTAAATTCCTGACCCTCGCCTGCTCATGAGTGACCTAATTGGTCGTGGTGCTTGACCACGATTCGTGAGGTACTCCGTTGGGTACACTTCCTCTCCCTTATCATGTCTCAATCCTTCTTCCCATGACTGACCTAATGAGTCGTTAGGTCTCTAAACGACCCGTTAGGTGAGTCATTCTGTGACAATTTCTGCAGATTTACAAATTTTCTAGTTTAATTCCCGTATCTAGTGTTTGAGTTTTCGGGGCATTACAGAATGTGACGGTCTGTCTTCTTTATGTTATAACTAGACAGCATGGTGGTCTTGTCGGCCTGCATAGTATCCCTTTTATTGCCTTGATGGTTAGGTTAGTTGTTTTCATTTATAGGTGCTGTGTGGCCTTGTAGGCTCGAGACTATGTTTACAGCCGAGATATAGCTCGTTGTTTTCTAGATTTTGAGTTACTAGCAAGCACCAGAGGTGCCTATGCCCAATCAGATCAGCCTAGGTTCCAGTGTGGCACTAGGTGCTAGTCATACTACCCAAGGTGGGGCATGACATGTTAGCCCATAGATAATAATCGCACACATTAAATTTCAGGTAATATGGGTCATGATTCAACACCAAATCATAGATTCTTACTCTATGAATCCTAGGTCTAAAACTCTGAATTTTTATCTAATTTTATGGATTTATGGGTGAAATAATGAACATTTAGCGGGAAAATAACGATTTTAAGATAAAAATCTCACCCCATGGAGAATACAAATCCAACACCTTAAAAATCACCAAAAGTCAAGTCTCTTAACTCCCAAAATCGCAAAGAAAAAAAAGTTGGACTTGAAACTTAATTTTGTCCAAGTATATAAAAGAATAAAAATTGTCACTAAAAGTTCAGTTTTGTCACTAAAAGTCCAAATTTGGTCACTAAAAGTTGGCACCATATTTGAATTTTCTCCTTGCACCAGTAATTATTTTTTAGTAAACTGACCCTAAATCCCTTATACGACCTCCTAATTTGATGATTTTTATTCCTATGAGTTGTAAATAATAATATAGATCTATTCATGCAGTTGAAACTCAATTCTAAGCTAGTTATCTCAATTAAGTTCTATTTTTGTTTGTTATAGAATAAAACCCATTCTCGATTTATCAAAATTACAGCCAACATTTCAGATCAATCCTATAATTTATTCTCAAACTTCTGAAAGTTATGAAATAAGATTTAAAGATATAAAAATGAATCTTTAGGTTGTTACATTTTTATGCTAAAAAAAGTGCCAAAACACTTAGCACATTACAAATTTGTTCGAAACTTATTAAAAATAAATCAGAATTTGCAGAGAAGTCCAAATCAATCAACGAAATTATTGAAACTTCCATTTGAAGAATCTAATTTCGTTTAGTCAACTATTTGATCAGGGTTAACTCTTAACTTTAAATTCAACTAGAATATATAAAAAAATATGCAAATTGATCATCAAACATGTTCCATACCTATTGAAAATATCAAATCACCAATCAAAGTTCATATTAACCAAATATTAATCGTGGACAAACTTATTATTTAACTTAACTAGAAATTGATCCAAGGCCCAAATCACACCCAGCCCATCAAAAACTATGCCACCCATACCGGCAAGTCAATAACAACATATATATGCTACAAAAGGATTAAAATAGATATATGCTACAAAAAGGATTAAAATAGATAAAATAGGTAAAATTTACAAAACGTCAATGATAGTCGATGTGTCGGGAGTTTGCGACACATCTTTGCTTTATATCATAGAGTTTTATGTCTTTAACTACTAATTTAAGCCAAAGATAGTCTTATTATGCTATGTTTCAAGAACCCAAATGAAATGAAGAAAGGAGAAGTCTAAGTCACAAATCTGCCTAGTATACAAAGCAAAAGACGGACCATCTCTCAGAAGGACGATCCGCACCTTTAAATGTCCAACATGTCCTACTTGATCCTCAGAAACTACTTCCAAGTATCTGCAGTTGACAATGAAAAGGACAGACCGTCTTTCCAGAAGACATCCTGTCAACCAAAGGATGGATCATTTGACATAAAAGCTCCAGAAGCAGAGGACGAAATAAAGGATGGACCGTCTTTCTAGAAATAGTCCGTCAATTAATGGATGGTCAGGTACAAGACAAAAGCAGGATTTAATCGATGAGGCAAAGGACGATGCATCTCTACATACCTAGGACCCTCTGATTTTAAATGAATTAGGAGTTTTTGAGGCTTAGTATAAATAATATTTTTCTCTTTTTTCAGAGAGGATCTCATATTCTAGATAGGATAGTTCATAGTAGATAACATAGAAAGTAGATCCATTTTGTAATTTGAAGATTGAAATTCATCAATTCAAGATCATCAATTCAAGTTTTTTTCTCCAAATTACAATTTCATTAGTAAGAATGTCTAATTACTTGATTTCCTCTTCTCTCATTGCTATGGGTAGCTAAACCCAGATCTAGGGTTGTGAACCCTAATAATCTCATTTGGGTAAAATTGATTGTGGGCTTAAGAATATTTGATTGATTTGTCATTTATAAAGTGCGATTGATAATGAAAATTATT
Source organism: Datura stramonium (assembly GCA_018107945.1). Classification (NCBI taxonomy): domain Eukaryota; kingdom Viridiplantae; phylum Streptophyta; class Magnoliopsida; order Solanales; family Solanaceae; genus Datura; species Datura stramonium. The sequence goes on from JACEIK010007214.1 coordinate 47,695, forward strand.
CAATCCTTCCAATTACCTTTTTGTGCTTGAAATAGCCAATTTAAGTTGGGTTCGCATCAATAAACAATAACTCAAGGCTCTAACCCTTGTTTAATAGATTCATCTAGACATAGGTTGAGTCTAATTGACAAAATGCAATTGGGTAGAAGGGAGCTCTCTTCAATTAGATAAAATTGAAGTACATTGACACTATTGGTGTTGTTGAAAGATACCCATTCGTTGCCTAAGTGATTGCTTGCATGTTCATCAATAGCATTCTTAATTTGCTTATATTGAGTGATTTAGGGGATCGATCTAGAATTGGGTCACTTCCCTAGTACTTCTCATTATTGATTACATTCTCAAGCATCTACATTCTTAGTTATAGCTATATTTCTCTTAAACCTAATTTGAATAATCTCTAAACTCTCAAATCTGAAATGAAAAATGCTAGATAGTTTGGGTCTACCAAAATCTCTATGGATTTGACCCCGACTCTTAGTTGTATATTACATTTGCATTGATCATTTACACTTTTAAAATTGGAGTGGATTTTAGTGATGATCAATAGTCATACATCATCAACCACTAAAACACACATTTATCTTCAAACGAAAAAAAAGTATATGATCTATTGAATAGCTGAGGATATATGCTTCAGATGTCAGAGTCGACCTTTCAAGTGGTTTATTCCATAAGATTATGCCCCCGCTACACCTTCACAGATGCTACCTCCTTGGATCTCAGCTTTCTAACTTGCTTTTCCAGAATAGCTATAGTCTCTTTCTCAAATGTTAGATTTTGGTCTAACTACTTCAAGTCCCATTGAATTATATGATAACCATTTCCATGATATTTATTCAACATCGAAACATTGAATACCAGATGAACACTTGATAAGTTTGTTGGCATAGCCAATTCATAAACCACCTCACCAATACACGAAAATACCTTAAGTAGATCAATGAACCTAGGACTAAGCTTTCCCTTCTATCCAAACCTCATAACACCTTTCATAGGTTCTATATTCAATAAGACCTTCTACCTAACTATGAACTCTAGATCACAAACCTATCAATCTGCATAATTCTTTTGTCTACTTTGGGATGTGAGAAGTCTATCTTGAATCAACTTGACCTTGTCTAAGGAATCTCTCAAAAGATATGTACCCTAAGCCTGACCTCAAATTTTCACGACCCAAACATAGGCCCGAATAGAGACACGGGACAAGTTTGTCATGATCCGAACATAGGTTTGGATAGAGACACGGGACAAGGAACCCCAAGAGGCTCCAAGTTGACCCATGACATGAATATAGCAGCTAAGATCATACAAAAATAAGAAACTAAAATAATAAAACATGTTTAAGCAGAAGTCTGCATACATATCAGTCTAAGACAGAATCATTACTGACAAGCTAATTTTCTACATATTGTCTGAAAAAACCTTTAACATAACTAATGAACTGATGGGAAAACATATCCAACTAGCTTGATAGAAGTCTGTAACTGAAATAACATAACAATAGATAACTAAATGTCCTCGAAGGATGAGGACTCACTAGTGCTGGCTAGAACAGGCCTGAGGGGAAAGCAGGACTAATGATACGGCTGAGACTGATCCCTCAGACTTGTATCATGAAATGATACAACATAGAGTATGCGGTCAGTACATGGAATGTACTGAGTATGCAAGGTAAGTAAAAATGGACAGTTAAAAATACATAAGAGTTCATAAGAGTAGGACAACATGAACATGAAGTAAATATCATAATATAAGCATGAAGTCTCAAGGTTTTCAAACCATTCATAGTCTAGTCATAATCATAGTCATAAAAGATACCTTATAAAAACATAGCTTGAGCAAAAGTAGCACAAACATGACAATGCTTAAATTATGAGGAACAATGGGAAAACTCGTCTTACATGATGCTCACTATTTTGCTCAACTGGGCAGGGCCGTCCCAGGCTTGCCAGGCAAGGGACGTGCATGATGTGATATCATAGGGGATCCAAAATATATGTATATACCTACAGTGGTACATTAGTTCTGTGACCACGGGGTTTACCTGAACGCCGAGTCTACTCGACGCTAGACATTGCAACAAAAAATATACACATGAGGCTCATATCGTAATCGTGAAACCATTCGTGAAGTTCATGACCAAATAAATTATAACATACTTTATCATACTTGAAATACATGATTATCCATGAATAGGGCCCGTGAGTCGGCCAAGAATCATAAATTCATAAATCATGAAGAACATGCATACTTGTGAAAATTCATATATTTGATATTCATAAATCCATGAAGAGTACTTGAAGAGAAATCATATCATAGGTCACAAAATCTCATAATTTATGGTTAGGAAGATCAAAATCATAATAGAATCATAACTTGACTTTTCATGAAACCTTGCATAATTGGGCATAGATTGATTGAATTTTAAAATCATAAAATAAATAATCAATTTAAATATAAAATCTGCCCATAGACTATAAAACAACATTTAGAACATAAAGAGAATTGACCCATGATCAAATCAAAGAGAATTCCATGAATTTGGGGTTAAAACCCCATAAGATCATCAAATTCACTTTAATACTTGAATTCATGAATCATAGAGAGGAATTGGGGCATGATAGTGAAGAGAAACTCTCATTCACAATCCCACATACTTGGATAATCTGATCATACACTCTCCCTTGAAAGCCCAAAGGAATTGGAGAAGAAATTGGGAAATTCTAGGCTTGATCTTTCCTTAGAAATACTCTAGTTTGCATGCATGGGGAGGGAATGGGTTAGAATAGGTTAAGCACTCTTAAAATCCTTCTAACTGAGCTTAAAACAACATAGTTTAGGATCTTAAAGCTTAGGAATTATGAAATTATCCTTAATGAAAAATCTGGAAAATAGGCCCTACCAGTGACCACGATTCATACCACGAGTCGTCCTTTTATACCACAACTCATGGTATCGATCATTACTAAAACTCATGCTCACCTCAGTTTCTGTTCTTCAAATGACGGTTAGATAGGATGAGTCATTACTCGCCACAACGATCTGTTACTTCCTCCTGTCGTCACTACTGCCCTTATGAACTATGCTTCTGGAATTCTCACAACGGGTCCCAACCATGAATCGTTACAGGTGAAAATGGGTCGTTGGATAATCTGTTATCACTTTATGAAGCCACTGCACCTCTCCACGAGTACTACCCACGGCTCGTTACTCCCTACCACAAGCCGTGGCAATCCCACCTAGGTCCACCAAAAATGACCAACGACCACTGACAATGATCCGTTATAGTGACCAGCGAGTCGTTCCTTGGCTCATTGGTCCATGTCCTCACACCCAATCGCTTACCATGACTACCATCAATGACTCGTCTTCCCTTCCCATGACTCATACGATGAGTCGTCTTGTGATGTTGTCATGCCCCGCCTTGGGGGGTATGACTGGCACCTGGTGCCCTACTAGGACCTGAACTGCTAGATTACTGAGCCTAAGCACATCTGGTGCCTGGTTGGCTCTAAC
>JACEIK010007215.1:10339-24525 GCA_018107945.1 Datura stramonium
ATATCTTCACATTTATATAAAATTACATGAAAATGTATAAAATAACTTAGATAAACAAGACTAATTTAAGTTATCAAGCGTAGCTCGGGCATGTTATTTTGCCCGCGATCACCTAGCATGGTGTGGCACACTGCCTTGCCTTGGTAGCTCCCTTCTAGGTTAACTTCATTCTATCTCTTTAAACTTCCTTCAAACTTCCTTCTTTGTTATTGAACTTCATAATAAGCCACATCCTTAATATATTTCACCTACAACAACGAGCTAATCACATTGGTTAGATCTGGCACACAAATATACAAAGCCACGTAAGAATATGCTTAATATAATTGACAAACATTACCAAAACTAAGTTATAAAATAGCATTTAGGCATGTAAATATTCCTAAGATCAATAAGTGAACTTTAGGGTTTGGGTTGGTAGTGATGGGGTCTGGAGATTTCTGTAAGCATAGGACAACCTTCACCTCTAGAGCATGAGAGGAAGAACCAACCTCAGTACTACTAGTTGATTGAGAGTAGAAGTCCATCAAATACCTCTTCCTAACAAGATCTATCTAGCATTATTCATCCATGAGCAACTCACCTTCAGCTTCTCTGTGGCCTACCCTAGGCCCTCCTCATTTGTCTTTCATCCCCTCCCACCTTTTCTTTATCTTTCTCCTAGGAGTTAGAGACTCAAATAACAAGCTAACAATTTTAGACTAGATGGAGAACTCCAACATAGGTGGTAGGGCTGTATGGCTGAAATATCTAGCTCCCTAGACTAGAACTCGACAACATCGACCTATACCTTGGCCAACTCTTCATTTAGCTTCCTCACATCCACATCCAATATGCTCCTCTCTAGCTCAATAACCCATGACTCTAATTTATCTAGTCGGATGATAGTTTTCCTCTATGAAGTGCTCACAGATACCCTCAAGGGATCCAAGGCCTTATCAATGGCCATTCTCATATAAGTAGGCATCTTGCAGACCAACTTAATAATTTTCTTGTCTGAATGCTTGGCCTAACAAGCCAGCTTCACAAAGTTTTCCCTAGTGAGTATGAATGTAGTGGAGGATAAACGTGCAACTATGGATTAACTTAGATTAGTGGTGCGTATGGGCCCAATATGAGTGGCTCCAGATGGCACAGTAGTGTCAACAATTGTGGCTGTCTCAATAAGAGTGGTGACAAGCTTAAAGGAACTTAGACATACCTCAACATGGATAAAGAACTGCTCAAGTGTGGCATCTATAGTCATAGGCACATTCACATAGCTCTTTTCTCTAGGGTAAGACTCATCCTTACTCTTGGTGATATCAATAGTGCCTATAGCCTTGACATACCTATCCTTATGATGTAGCGGAAAAACATTGACAACCCAATATAGCTATGTAACAAGACATGGGAACGACAAAGATGTAGCATTTTGGTGTGCTCGTTCTGACATGTCCATATCCACTATCTTTCCAACATTAGTTTGGAACTTAGAAGTAATGGTTGCAACTAGAATGGCCAGATAGACTATGACAGTACTGTTGATCTTAGTCGTATAAAGAAAGCAATGAAAACACTCAACCAGAACTTGGCCTCTTGAGTGAGGTCCTTTTTGTAAATATTAGCCTTGTGGTTAGTCAACCATGTAGTTAAGATCCGCAAAATGACCTTGTTTATCAATTTTTACTAATATGATGCAATGGCTAACTTCTGGTCATATTCAAAAGTGTTCCCAATACGTATGTAGTACTCCTATAATAGAAATGGTTGATGTCCATGTTCTCAATGTCCATGTCAACCTCTCAGACACTGACAAATTAAGAGGCTTATATAAAGCCTTCAACAACTTTTTTTATAGAGCTCTAGTACGACCCCTTATGCAGCAAAGAACTCCTGAATAATGGTCAGGAAATATGTGCCAGGAGGCTAAGTGAATGGTATCCAGGATGGAGTCTGAAGCTAGGCTAGGATGGAGGGATTAACTTCTAGGCCATGAAAGCTAACCATCTTCTCCTTTGTGAAGCTTCGACAAGGCTTGCCATTAATCATCTATATACTTTCCATGTACTTCTCTTTTAACCCAGGTACTAAGAAACTCTTGGTCGCCTCTGTGTCAAACTTCTTCTACACCTCCTCTCTTATCCTTTGCTTTAAGCTAGTGATGCCTTGGGGAACATCAGGACTCTCCTCAGATCTACAGTACTTTAAGACCTACTATGATTCGATGGGTGATTACATATTCAGTTGAGAGCCCTTTAACTTAGACTCTTATGTTCCATACCATTACCCTCTACATGGGCAATGGGAGTATCAGTTGAAGTCTCCTCTTCAAATAAAGAGGGTGACATAGTGACCTTCTTGATCTAAGGCTTGTTCCTTCGAGGTTGGAGGCTAACAGTGACCCACTCTCCATCAAAGTCTATGGGCTTATTCAGTAGGAGGGACCACTTTGAGGAGTGGTTTTTTGTGTGCGTTGGGTGGGTTTAAATTTCCTTCCTCTCTTTTGTGTCTGTTTTGGAGTAATATCTTTGAAAACGCACTATTAGTATCCATGAAATATCAGTACATGATAAAGACATGCACCACAAGGGTAAAAAATCAAAGTTGGGAAGATTCAATAAAATCTAATTACTATCTGTAACTGAGATTTATGAATTGTACATTCCATTTAAAGATCATAAATAAACTTTGAAGATTGTACACATAGAAGTCAATAATTGGGATCCTCACTTATGGTGAAGATACAGTCCATAAAACATGTTTACGCTCCATACATCCTATTGTAAGTGAAGAGACCAAAAATTCACCCTTAGATAGAATGTCAATTTCCCTACTTCTGAACCAAGAACAAGTTTATGGTCCATTCATGGGATTTATGTCCACATACTATTTTGTAGAATATGAGTTTCCCACACTTAGCAATTTTCAAATTTTTTCGGGGGATTCATGGGGAGATACAACTTTTGCGCTCTACATATGAGATATATGGTACATAAATATTGTATTCCCTATAAAATCACTAGTCTTCAAAAATTTTAGCCCAAAATTTGGAACCTAACAATTCATCTCAATATATCTATCCCTTTATCAATTTACGCACAATAGATATACAGTCAAATAATTTGTAACGCTTGTGTTTTCACCCATTTTTCTGTAGGCATCCTAGGTTCTTGAGACCCTTGGATTTTTTGCCCTTTACAAATGCAATGGGTAAGGAATAGCCTCTATCCTTTCTACACATCAATATGCAAACCAATTTGAAGAAAGTTGTTAAGATTTTCTTACCCTGTAGTCGTGTGTCTTTGTGAGAGTGAGAAAAGGCCTCAATTTATTTCCTTGTTCTTGCACATGTGTTTGTGAAAATGGTATAGGGGAGAAAGGTGAGCGATTTAGCGTGTGTTTTCTAGATTTATGGAGGGAATTGTGATGGATTGAGCGAGTGAGAGTGAGAAGTTGAGGGAGAAGAGAGGAAAAATAAACACAACTAAAATAGGAAAAATGGTTTTTGGGATTAGTCTACTAAAATTGAAATGTAAATTAAACTAAGAATCTTGAATCGTTTGCAAAAATGTTTGTAATTCAAGTGATGACAGAATTTGAGGTTTTGGCACTTTTTCTTTTAGGTTGAGTTTAAAATTCAAATACATGAGACAACATTCTTTTAAGATTTCTAGTTGAAAGTTACTATTCCATTTCTTACTATTCTGCCGAATATGCAAGAACTATCTCGTGAACCCTAACACCTATATCCCTATGGCTGAAGGAGAAGCATGAGATGACAGTTGATGATACTTGTTTCAACTAAACAGGACTGCAGGGTATATCCGTATCCTTAGTAACGAAATTAACTCTTGAAATATTTGAACAAGATTATTGAAACCTATTTTATGATTACTTTTAACTCTCTTAGTTCCCTCTCCTGAGTTCAACCAAGAGCCAATAGAAAACATTTGCAAGGTGATCAATCTAACGAATAATCAATGAAAACAAGTAAACATAAACAATCTTAAATGAAGAATTGAAAGTCTAGCATAAACGAATAATAAACCTACAACCATCATCCATGGACAAAACAATGGAACATGAGTTTAACCACTTATGTTCAAGTGTAAAACCCAAGAATTCATCACTCAAATTATTTAGAGATAAGAAGGAAACCTCAAAGAAAATGAACTACTTGTCTCTCCCCCAAAAACTGCATACAATTTGATCTTTTTGATTGATCAACCCTAACAAATTTCCCTAGAAAATATATTTATAAGCACGGTATCAAATGACTTTTTTTTCCTTGAGAAGTTCAGCTTTTAGACTTAGAAAATCTGCCCCAAACAGCCCCTGGCATGCCACGCCTCTCAATTGGCCAAGGTGTTGATCAAAATTCTTATGAAGTTTGAGCTCTAGCGTGCCGCACCACCGAATATGATAGCTTGAGTGCATATTTTTCTCTGAAGTTTGGTGGCTGGCGCGCCACGCCAGCTATCTAACCAGGCCAACTTTTCTCGAATTCTTCTTTCTTTACACCTTGGGCCATATTTGAGTCCTTTTCCATTGATTACCTGCTAAAATAATCTAAAAATACTTGTTATCTCATTTAACGCAAACAAGCATGAATTGATGCATTTCAAAGGATAATGATCTCAAAACAAGGTAAAAGATGGGTAAAAGTATTGCATATGGGCATAAGAATATACCTGACATCACCACCCCACGCTTAAACCATTTTTCATCCTCGAAAAATCCTTACTTATATGCACCAACAACTTTTCTCACCATTTTTCACCTCTATCAAAATTCACTAAAACAACTAGCACAGAGCATATGAATAAATGGTTCATCAATTCATAATCAATCCATAACACATACAAATAGAAGCTCTTCAGATTCGAAACTACATACCCTCTATGACTGACTCATCTTTTTCAAAACAAGGTCAACATGATTAAGTATGAAAAATGCCACACATAGTACACCAACTTTGACCATCTTATGCGCTCACTTATTTGGTTATGTTCCTTCCCTCAGATTAGCAATTCAAAACTTGGAACATAATAAGCAAGACACACTCACTCTCACAAATGATGTATCATACACATGCAACATGCCATAGGCTTACCTCACATGTACAATCAGACTACTTAAACACTTCAAGGAGAGTAAGATCATAAGGACTTTTCTGGTTATAATGTCGGCTAAGGGACAAGTAGGAATGATTTTCTTTCAGAGCGGCTATCGGTCCTAAGCACTTTAAGACATTCTTTCATCTTTCTTGTCCACCGCTTTTTCTTCTCACTGCTCACCCTTTCCTTCACTAATCCTTTTTTCTTTTCTCATGCCCCTCTTTATACAACTTGACTGCTAGTTTCTGCTTGTAAGTTTAACAAGAATAATCAAACCATTAAAGATCTTTCGTTAGTGTTCTAGCAGCAAGTAGACATGTTATTTTGTGCATGCATCCCCACTCTCCTATTTTCCTCATCTTTCCATCACCATTTTTTCTTTTTTTCCTTTCCCTTAACTCTTTCTACTTCGGTGGAACCTTCATTCTTAAATCTCAGAGTGTCTTAGACTATCTTTGGATCAAAAATTCTGGAGGACACACAACAAAGGGAATAGGCTTCTTTTGTGGCTAAGAATAAAATTAAGGCTTACGACTCAACGTGTCACGACCCGTAATCGGGCCATGATGGCACCTACTACAACCCCCCAGTAGGTAAGCAAAAATCACAAATCAAATATTGAAAGTAAAAACCGACTTAATAACAAGGAAGCGAAAACAAACAATGGGCCACTGAATATAGATATATGCATAATAGATACAAAATAAACAATATGGGCCCTAAGGAAAAAAGAAAAGACAATATACACAAGATACAAACCCCGGACATGGTGTCACAGGTACAAGAGCCTATAAAAGTATGAGAATAAGGCTATATAAAAGAAATACAACTGTATGAAAGATACAAAATATAGACAAGAGATACAAGATGGAAAGTAGTAAATCTTTGGATGCCAAGAGCTCACACAATCCGAATCAGCAAAAGAACCCACAAACGAGCAAAGGATCAACGAGGTTGACTCATACAAGGAGTTGCATCAGAAAAAGATGCAGAAGAGTAGTATGAGTACCAAAACATAGGGTACTCGGTAGGCATCATAGGCTGACCGAGCTCATAAGATAATATATAATATAAAAGACATTAAAGGAACTATCTATCAAAAATTAACTTGGAAATCGCAATAGATGAAGGATGACGTGAAAAAAGGAGTAATGTACAAATACAAATATACACATACAAGTATATAGAAGTGATGCAGTGTAGTATGGGACGACATAATGCAATATGTGACCAATGCAGAAAGCAGTGATACCCGGTAATGAACTTCGGGTCGTCCGACATTTAACCTCAGGCATAGTAATAATGAAACCCGGCAAATACCTCGAGCCACCCGGCATCTCACCTCATATGTAATAACAATGAAACCCAACAAAGACCTCAGGCTTCCTGGCATCTAATCTCGAATGTAATGGAAAAAGTAAAATGTAACTGGTCCGACATCTTACCTCGGGCCGAATTTACAGGTGGTAGAAATCTTTTATAAAATCAAATAATCAAAAAAACAATAGTACACTCCCCCAGAGCTTCAATCGGTAAAATATGAGACATTTTTAGTTTGAAAGACAAAAATCAGAATTTTTCCTTCAATAATATTCCAATCCTTGTGCATGTATGTGTCGATGTATGCATGCTCACTCAAGTGTGTGTGTGTGTGTGTGTGTATATATATATATATAAGCATATGATTCCATATCAAATAGGGCAAAACATCCTTCATACCAAAATCATATTAACCTGGAGTCTAGCCACTCCAAAGCCACGGCCGCAGTCCCACAATCACATAACAGAGAGAAAAATAGGGAAAGTAAAGCGATAACAAGTCTAACAAATCGATTATGACCCAAATATCCCAAAGAAAACACCTCTTATCTAATTCTACTGCGAAAACTACACCTAAAATAGCCTAACGATCCCAAACATATTAGCCATATAACAAGTAACAACCTAAACTAAAGCTTATAAGGAATACTATTCTAAAATCCTTAAAACTTGTCCAATAACTTGAGAAATCATTACAATCTAATTCTCACTAGCAAATTACCCTAATATCATGAAACTTATAAAATATACTACCAAACTAAGCCAAATATAAAGAAATAAAATCGTAACCTACCTCATGACCGAACATCAAGCCATGAATCGTCATCCGTAAGCTTTCCCTTTCTGCAATGCCTCGGTTTCACTACCACGCTATCAAAAACATGATCTACTCATCAAAACGAAGCTATCTATACCCATATTGAAATATTTTAATTCAGGCTGAAAATCCAGTCAAAAATCGACCGTCAGGACTGCCAATAAAAACTGAAATAAATTATACCATTATGTTCCTCGAATGTTCAGGAACTCATACCTGAAATTTGGACAAACACGGAGCTCCTCTCGGGGCTCAAATTAGCCTGTAATCTTCAAGATCACAAAAGAGAAATTCCATTGATTTGGAGTTAGATGAATGTTCATGTCATGGGTCGACTTGGAGTCTCTTGGAGCTCCTTGTCCCGTGTTACGATCCGGGTCTGCATTCGGGTCGTGACACAATCCCTCTCTAAATCATGAATTTTCTATGTCAAATTCTATGGGGTTTTAATCCAATGTATGAAATTCCTAATTCTCTACATGGGTATGATTTGAATACGTATCTACAAGTGAATTATGATCCATGGGCAAGTTTTACATTGTTTTCAATTAAACTCATGTTTCAAGTTCTATAATTTAAAATGCCCATTTATGAGAAAGTCGTGAAAGTTGAGACTTGTGATGAATGTTCTAGTATGATTAGATATTATGATGAAAAGCATGTTATCAAGTTACCCATGTTTATAATCACGGTTTCAATGCTAATTGAGTATTTTCAAGCATGTTAAAGTATTGGGCAACGCCCATATGTTCAAGAATGATTTATGATTTTCCCGAATTAAGCTTACCACATGGTTTTGGAGTGAAGACTCCCAATTATCTTTCACTTGTTGTATGGTTTGAGTTAAAGCTTCTCATATTCATGATTTTAGATTTGAGATGTATTTGATAATTAAGCTTCATCAATAGACGATGGTAATCTTCATCGAAAAACGATGAAGAGCATATGCATATTTTTGGGAGTAGTGTCTAGCATCGACTAGGCTAAGAGTCGATCACGCTATGCCTCAGAACTACACGTCAACATAGGTTTATACTTATATATATTACTTTGTGACCTTCCTTTTGAGCTATCCTGTTATACCCTAGAAGCCCAAAGATCAGACCCGGGAGTTGAAACGGAGAAAAAGTTAAATTTTTGCAGTAGACTCAGAACGAGTCGTGAGGAGACTTGTGAGACCAACCCACGAGTTGTAATATGACTCATGGGGAAGGCCAGGAAAATAAATTGAAGTCTTAAGAAGAGGATACTCCACGGGCATGACCACAACTCGTGGCCAGGACCTACGAGTTGTTGGGTCAGTCGTGGGGAGGGGAATTAAGAAAAGAAAAGGGAAAGGGGCAGTGGACTTGACAGAAGGGACCCACGGGTTATGGTCAGTCCCCACGATTCGTAAGGTAGGTCGTGGTTAGCTAATTGAGAAAATATATTACATGATGGCAGTGTACACCACGGATGGTGACCACGAGTCGTGGACACCCGTAATGAGTCATTAGGTTGCCCGTGACGAGCCCAAAAGATCAGTTGAAGCAGTGCCGTTAACGGATGACTCCACGAGTCATGACCTATGACCATGAGTCATTAGGTCCCTCGTTGGGACCCCCTGGCAGTTAATTTCAACGTATTTAGTAAGGGATTTTTCGTAATTCCTAAGTTCTTGGGGCCTAAACTACGACGTTTTAGTTATTAATAGTGACTTTTAAAGGGGTTTAGTTCATTTTAGGCCTCATTCATTCATGCATGCAAGGTACAAGACTTGAGAGGGTGATCAAGCTTTGCATTCATCAATTTCTTTTCAATCTCCTATTGGGCATCTAAAGAAGTGTTAGAATCAGCTACCAACAGGTATGTAAGGTTATAAATGGGTGATTTCTTTCACACCCATGCCCAATCCCTCTCTAAAGTATGAACTTCTATGTCTAATCTATGGGGTTTTAACCCAAATGCATGGATCTACTATTTCTACACATGGGTATGTTTTGATTATGATTCTACTGTTGAATTCTGAAGCATGGGCAAATTTTATAATGCTTTCAATTTAAAATCATGATTCTAGTTTTATGAATTAAAAGCCCATAGATGTAATGTTCATGAAAGATGATATTTGTGATGAGTATATGATGATGATGAGATATTATGATGAAAAGAAGGTTTTTAATCTACCCGTGTTTACAATTATGTTTTCGATAATAAGTGAGTATTCCTAAGTATGATAAAGTTTTGGGCAATGCCCACATGTTAAGTATGAATGATGATTTCAACAAATTAAGCTTAACACATTGTTTTGTAGAAAAAATCCCAATTATAATTTCATCTTGTGGTATGTTTCGAGTTCAAGTTTTCCTATGTATAACTTACCACATGGTTTTGGAGCGAAGGCTCTCAATTATGTTTTTATCTTGTGGTATGTTTTGAGATAAAGCTTTTCATATGCATGATTCCATATTTGAGATGTATTTGATCATTGAGCTTCATCAATAGACGATGTTGAGCTTCGTTATAAAATAATGTAGAGCATATGCATGTTTTGGGAGTAATGTCTAGCACCGAGTAGACTAAGGGTCGATCACCCTATGCCTCAAACTACGCGCCAACGTAGCTTTATACATTATGACTTTGGGACCTCCCTTGTGATCTTCCCCTCCCCGAATAGGCCTTTATCTTGATAGAAATATCATGGTATCATCCCTAGTACTGGCAAGGCTTTGGACGACTCTACCCACTTGAGTGTGATAGTTGTGACCACGTAAGCTCTATCGTACTATTTCGGTTAAAAGATGAGTCTCCCATTGTTCCTCATGATTTCAAATATGCATGTTTCATTACCTATGAGATTTATGTAAATGCATGTCCTAAAGTAGGTTTGACTCAATGTTTAGCTTTACTTATAAATGTCATATTTCATCTTAGAGTCAATCGATTCAGTTATGATGTTATGAAATTATGTTATATTATGTTATGTTATGTAGAGATCATGATTTCAGAAAGAATGCATACAAGCCCTACTCTCATACTCTTAATGTGTATGCTATAGTCTTCATTGACTTTAAATTATTTTATTTAGTTTAGCGGTTTTACTTACCTTGCATACTCGGTACATTCCACGTACGGACCGCATACTCTATGTTGTACCATTTCATGATACAGGACCCAACTCTCAGGTTCAGCCCTGCTCGTAATCAGCCTATCAAAATTAGCATTCTTATTGTGGGTGAATCTTCATTTCCAAAGGACTAGACTATTGAGCTTTCCTTTATGTATTTCAGTTTCAGTTTGTTGAGTTAGTTGGGGTCTTGTCCCATCAACTTGTCGTGTTTAGAGGCTTTTCATACATATGTATGTATTCAGCTTCAGATTTTGTATTATGATGTTATGATAAAGTTAGACTTCCGCTATGAGTATCCCATTTATTATTCAGTTTATTGATTGAGATTAGATGTATGCTTATGTCATGGGTCGACTTGGGGTCTCTCAGGGCTCCTTGTCCCGTGTTACGATCCAGGCCCCCGTTTGGGTCGTGGAAAACTTGGTATCAGAGCAATAGGTTTGAAGTGTCCTAGAGTGTATGAAAGCCGCATTAAGTAGAGTCTTTTTCATGAGTGTGAAGCGCACCACATTTATGACGAAGAGGCTACGAGAAATTTAGGAAATGTTCCCTTCTTTCATGATCTATGTCGTATGATGAAAAGTCTTTCTATCCTTCTACTTCGTGTTATTCGCGATTGAAAAATCATTGTTCCTCGAAGAGTTAATGGTAGGAGAAATGGGAATGGTGAAGGCCACGAGGATGGCAATAGGAACGGGCACAAACAGGACCCACCAGTTCAAGAGCACCAGGCACTAGAGCTAGTCGCTCACGTTGAGTTCCGGGCCACGATTCAGATGCTTAGGAAAGCCTTGACCGCTCAAGTCAATCAGCAAGCCGTTGCGCATGTTCTACAGAATGGCAATACAACAGCGGCTCGAGTCAGAGACTTCTTGAGGATGAATGCACCGAAGTTCCTTGGGTCCAAGGTAGATGAGGACTCGCATGAGTTCATAGATGAGATTGTCAAGATCACCCAAGTCATAGGGGTGAATGGAGTTGAGTGCACAGAGTTGGCCTCTTACCAGTTGAAGGGGGTCGCGCATATCTTGTTTCGCCAATGGAAGGATAGCAGGGTGGCCGGAGTAGGTCCTGTCACTTGGGAAGAGTTCCATGCTACCTTTCTAGACCAGTTCTTCCCTCGTGAGATGATGGAGTTGAAGTCAGCTGAGTTCGGGAGTTTGAATCAAGGGAGAATGATTGTACAAGAGTATGACCTTGAGTTCACTCGCCTATTGAAGTACGCCCCAGAGTTAGTAGTTGATAAGAGGGCACGGGTGAGCAAGTTCGTGCGTGGAGTAGCAGGCTATTTGGACAAGGATTGTAGGACCGCTATACTCCACTAGGACATGGATTTCCCATGGATAGTGTTGTATGCCCAGCATATGGAGGTGGCACATCTGAGAGAGAGGGAGGCCAAGAGAGCAAGGACCAATGACCACAGATTCTCCCAGCTGAGGTCAGGTGGTGGGCACCGACAACAAATTCACCAGAGATCATCAGCTCCGGTATCTTCCGCATTGAGTGTGCCATCAAGGCCTAGACATGATCAGAGAGAGCGAGCATCAGGCTCGAGGGGTAAGAGCAGCAGACCCGCAGATTCTAGCATCCCAGCTTGTCACAGATTTTGTCAGGGGCATACAGTCCAGTTCTTGGCAGGTTCAGGTGCTTGCTTTGGGTGTGGGAAGCCTGGGCACGTGCTTAGAGATTTCCCAGCAGCGAGATAGGGTCAGGTTAGGGGTCGAGGCCCAGCTTCTAGTTCAGCAGCCCCTCTCGCACGCTCAGCACATCAGGGGGCATCTACCAATACAGCCGGCGGTCAGCACCAGAACAAATTCTATGCCTTAGCATCCCGTAAGGAGCAGGAGGTCTCCCCGGACGTGGTCACTGGTATGTTGCGAGTTTTCCATATTGATGTTTATGCTTTGTTAAACCCGGGAGATACCTTGTCTTGTGAAACCATATGTGGCTAGTAGCTTCAGAGTCAGTCCCGAAGTCTTATTAGAACCCTTTTCAGTTTCTACTCCAGTAGGTGTGTCACGCCCCACCTTGGGAGGCATGACTTTCACCTGGTGCCATACTAGGACCTTAATTGACTTAACTTTTCTTGTGCACTCTTGGTGCAGGATTACTCCCGAAATCACGAAAACAATGGGCTATATCTCGGCTGTAAATACAATCTCCAACCGATAAGGCCTTATAGCCAGCTGTAAAGGAAAAAAACTAACCAGAACAGGCAACAACTAGGAATCCTATGCTGGACGACAAGACCACCATGATGTCTAGTTATTACTGAAAAGTAAATCTAGTGCTAAGCTAGACTATGGCCGACAAGGCCGCTTACTGATAGCTAAACAAGGCCCCACATGGTCAACACATAAACTGAAACATGTATGGGCCTCAGATAACCATTAATAGCTAACCATAGGGAAATAGAAACAATTTGCAAGCCTCTAGAAGTAAAATGATGGTCGTAACAGGGCTCCGACCTACCCATAAACTGTACGATCAAAAAAGAGTAAACCTTCTACCTATAAGCTCCGAAAGAAAGGAGCCGACTCTTCTGCTAATCCTAGATAAACACTAAGAAGGATCTGCTCCTCGTCTATCCGTACCTACAGGAAAGTAATGCAGTGCCCCAGAAAGGGTGTCAATACAATATGTACCGAATATGTAAAGCGATGATTATAAATAACTCAATAAAAGAAAGGATACTGAGAATAACTGAAATGAAGGGATAGAGATCATACCTGAGTAATAGAACTGCTTACTGTCTAATTTATAAGTTAACTAAAGCAAACAAAAACCTTACCTGGCCCCCATAAGCCAGAAGGTACAACCAACACAGAATAACCCACCTAGGGCCCCCATAAGCCCTGTGAGTACACTTCGATCTATATACCCCTATCAAGGTCGCACTGCTGCAACTAATAGCTATAGCCTTCTACCAGTCCCATGGTTCTGCAACTGAGCCCGCTCGGCCCCTGACTATAGTTGTGTCTGAGTCCAGTGGACTCCTGATATCTACACCCCGGGCACCAGGCTCGATGGGTGTGTATAGAGCCAACCACGACATATAATATCCCACCCATGGAATGGACTGTATGAGGACCTGAGACCCCATCTTCGTCCCTCGCGGACGGCATATCGCACCGTAGAGCGACGTCATCTCTCCCCTGGCGGGCGTCGACACAACTAATATCTCTGGGATCGATCATGAAGGCTATACAGGCATAATCGATCCCAAACTAAACATGGAATAAGGGTTTCAGCTAATAAGAACAACTAATCACAATAGACATGCTTCTGGTATTCTTATTGGAATTCAAACTGAGTTATCATGCTAAAGAAACTAACTTACCGAAGGAAACTGCCTTAACATATCTCGTTCATCGATTACTGATTGACTGGCGGGTTTCAGTTCGTATTCAACTGCTCTTCTCAACTGCAATCATATTACTGGGGGAATATTACTAGTTTCAATACTAAATTCGAAAAAAATGATAACTTTATATATAAATGTTAACTATATTTCAACTTAACGGAACACGATCGAAAACTCATAATTTCTCAAAAGCCCAGAAGGGAGAAGTACTTACTTGAAGCCTGTGATCGTATAGAAATTAGTTTGGAGCAATTCCGATGACTTTTGCTTGGAGGGGTTACGATTTGCCGGGTGAATTTCTCGAAACCGTAGAAATGATCCCTGAAGCGTTAAATTTGATAATCGAAGTTAATGTGAATTTGGACGGGGTATCACAGCTAAACAGATGAAAATTATAGAAATCCTCACTTTAAACTCTCTCTGGCCGAAGTTAATTGAAGGAAAATGAGTTTAAATTGAACTAAAGGACTATATATATAT
>JACEIK010007215.1:31375-42563 GCA_018107945.1 Datura stramonium
ATATATATATTAGGGCGGTGGCAAGGGGGAGCCTTGTGCCACCCAAGGTTCCAGACTTAGCCCCGCGTCGTGCCCCTCATCGTGCCAGTGAGCTGGTGTGTCGTGCTGACCGATGCCCTGCCGGTTGGCGCATCGCGTTGGCCCTTTTTTGCCTCTCCTCGCCCGACCCTTATGTCGAGGATTTCCTACACACGTCTTACTCTCTTTATTTGCCTCAAATACACGCGTACGCTTATTATTCGACAACTTTTACGGGGTGTAATAAGGTAACTCGGTTATAGCTAGATGAGTGCAGAGATGTTTCCTAGTCCCAATCCTTTAGAAGGTCACCTCAGCAGATTTGATAGAGTTAGCCATAACTGATTTTGATGTGATTCTCGGCATGGATTGACTATTTGAATGCTATGCTTCAGTTAATTGTAGAACCCAGACAGTAGATTTTAGATTTCTCGGTGAGCCAGTCTTAGAATGGAAGGGTAGTTCAGTTGTGCCTGTAGGTCGTTTCATTTCCTACCTTAAGGCCAGAAAGATGATTTCTAAGGGTTTTGTGTACCATCTAGCTAGGGTTAAGTATGTTGAGTCCGAGACCCCGACTATCCAGTCAGTTCCAGTAGTACGTGAGTATCCAGAGGTCTGTCCTAATGATTTGCCAGGTGTTCCTCCCGAGCGGGAGATTGACTTTGGTATTGACCTTCTTCCCGACACACAACCTATATCTATTCCTCCCTATAGAATGGCTCCAACCGAGCTAAAAGAGTTGAAAGAGCAGTTGAAGGACTTGTTAGATAAGGGTTTCATTAGGTCGAGCAAGTCTCCATGGGGTGCACCAGTTCTCTTTGCCCAAAAGAAAGATGGTTCTCTTTGGATGTGTATTGATTTTTGGTAATTGAACAAAGTCACCGTCAAGAACAGATATCCTCTACCCAGGACTGATGATTTATTTGACCAGCTTCAAGGTGCCAAGTGTTTCTCGAAGATAGATCTCAAGTCCGGGTACACTCAACTCAATGTTCAGGAGGGTGACATCCCGAAGACAGCCTTCAGGATGTGGTATTGTCATTATGAGTTTGTAGTTATGTCTTTTGGACTAACGAATGCTCCTGCAGCTTTTATGGATTTGATGAATAGGGTGTTCAAGCCATACCTGGACATATTCGTGATCGTGTTCATTGATGACATCTTGACATACTCTCGAAGCGAGGAGGAGCATGCCGCTCATTTGAGAGTAGTGCTTCGGACTCTCAAGGATCGTTAATTATATGCCAAATTCAGCAAGTGCGAGTTCTGGTTGAACTCTGTAGCCTTTTTTGGCCATGTGGTATCAAGTGAAGGCATAAGGGTAGATTCTCCAAAAATTAAGGCGGTGAAGAATTGGCCTAGACCGCTGAATCCTTTAGGTATTCGTAGTTTCTTGGGTTTAGCTAGCTACTATTCAAGTTTTGTTGAGGGTTTCTCATCTATTTCAGCACCTTTGACCAAATTGACCCAAAAGAAGTTGAAGTTACCATGGCGAAGGCTTGTGAGAAGAGCTTCCAAGAGTTGTAAGGCTCGACTTACTTAAGCACCGGTGATGACCCTGCCCGAGGGTACCGATGGATTTGTGGTGTATTGTGATGCTTCTAGAATTGGACTTGGGTGTGATTTGATGAAACATGGGAAAGTGATAGCATATGCCTCTAGACAGTTGAAAGTCCATGTGAAGAATTACCCGACCCATGATCTTGAGTTGGCTGCGGTGGTATTCGCCTTGAAGATATGGCGACATTATTTGTATGGGGTCCACGTGGATGTGTTCACGGACCATAAGAGTTTGCAATATGTGTTTACCCAGAAGGACCTCAATCTTCAACAGAGGATATGGTTAGAGCTACTCAAGGACTATGATATAGTGTCCTTTACCATCCGGGTAAGGCTAATGTGGTAGCAGACGCACTTAGTAGACTCTCTATGGAGAGTGTGTCCTATGTGGATGAAGGGAAAAAGGAGTTGGTAAGGGATGTGCATCGACTCGCTAGGTTGGGAGTTAGGTTGGTCGACTCAACTGATGGCAGTGTTGTTATCCAGAATGGATCAGAGTCGTCCTTGGTGACTGAAGTGAAATCTAGACAAGATGAGGATCCGATTTTGGTAAAGTTGAAGGAAGCCGTTCAAAGTTAGAGGTCTTCTCCAAAAGGGGAGATGGTATGCTTCGGTACTAGGGTCGCTTATGTGTTCCAAATGTTGATGATTTGAGGATCAGGATGTTGCATGATGATCATGGATCCAGGTATTCAATCCATCTAGGTGCCACAAAGATGTACCGTGACTTACGGGAAATCTATTGGTGGAATGGCATGAAAAAGGATATTGCAGAATTCGTAGCCAAGTGTTCAAACTGTCAGCAAGTAAAGATTGAGCATCAGAGACCAGGAGGTGTGCTTTAGGATATCAGTATTCCTACTTGGAAGTGGGAAGAAATTAATATGGATTTTATCACAGGTCTGTCTCGTACTCGTCCACAATATGATTCCATTCTGGTGGTGGTAGACAGGTTGACCAAGGCTGCATATTTTCTACTGGTTAAAACCACGGATTCAGCGGAGGATTATGCCAAACTATATATCTGGGAGTTGTTCCAATTTCATGGAGTGCCCTTATCCATCATTTCTAATCGAGGTACTCAGTTCACCTCTCAGTTATGGAAGTCGTTTCAAAAAGGATTGGGTACGCAAATTAAGCTCAGCGCAGCATTTCACCTACAAACGAATGTTCAAGCGGAGCGGACAATTCAGACCCTCGAGGACATGTTGAGGGCATACATAATTGACTTCAGAGGTAGCTAGTATGAGCATTTGCAACTTATCGAGTTTTCCTACAATAACAACTATCACTCTAGTACTCAGATGGCGTCGTTCGAAGCTCTCTACGGGCAAAGATGTAGATCACCCATCGGATCGTTTGAGGTTGGTGAGGCGGCAATGATAGGGCCGGATTCGGTTCATGAAGCAACGGACAAGGTTTAGTTGATAAGAGATAGATTGAAAACTGCCTAGAGTCGCCAAAAGTCTTATGCGGACGTCATAAGAAGAGATATAGAATTTGAAGTCGACGACTGGGTATTTCTGAGGGTGTCTCCCATGAAGGGAGTGATGCATTTTGGAAATAAAGGGAAACTTAGTCCCCGCTATGTCGGCCCATATCGAATAGTGAGACGTGTTGGCAAGGTGGCTTATGAGTTGGAGTGGCCTTCAAAATTAGCTTATGTGCATCCCGTGTTTCATATATCTCTTTTGAGGAAGTGTTTGGGTGATCTAGCCTTAGTTGTCCTAGTGGACAGTATCAGTGTGAGAGATAGACATAGCGATGAAGAGGTTCCGGTGAAAATATTTGATCGTCAAGTAAGAAGGCTAAGGAACAAGGAAGTAGCTTCAGTTAAAGTTTTATGGAGGAATTAGCATGTTGAAGGAGCTACGTGGGAAGCCGAAGCGGATATGATGCCTAGATACCCACATTTGTTCTCTATCGACTCAATTTCAGCTTGAGGTATCAATTTTGCACTCAGACTTTATTTAGTTTCATGTTCAGTTCATATGCACAAGTTTCTTTTATGTATATGGATATGTGTATGATTCATGAAATTAGTTCAGTTATGTGATTCGAATCGGAGGTAGACATTCCATCAGTTTTATGTTTAAATGAGTAGTATTTGAATATGATGATTGCATTATCTCTGCTTTTTTGTGTGTTTTCCAACATTCGGAGATGAATGTTCCCAAGAGGGAGATATTGTTATACCTCGAAAGCCCAAAGATCAGACCAAGGAGTTGAAATAATGAAAAAGTGAAAATTTTGCAGCAGACTCAGAACGAGTCATGAGGAGACTCGTGAGACCAACCCATGAGTCGTGATGTGACTCGTGGGGAAGGACAGGGAAAAGAAATTGAAGGGTTGAGAAGAGGATACCCCACGGACATGACCACGACTCGTGGCCAGGCCCCACAAGTCGTTGGGTTAGTTGTGGGGACGGGGATTAAGAAAAGAAAAGGGAAAGGGGCAGTGGACTTAACGGAAGGGACCCCACGAGTCGAGGTCAGTCCCCATGATTCGTTGGGTAAGTCATGGTCAGCTAATTGATAAAATATTTGGCATGATGGAAGTGTACATCACGGATGGTGACCAAGAGTCGTGGTCACCCGTAACGAGCCGTTAGGCTGCCAGTGATGAGCCCAGAAGATAAGCTGAAGAAGTGCACTTCACGAATGACTCCACAAGTTGTCACTTGTGACCACGAGTCATTAGGTCCCTTATTGGGACCCCCTGACAGTTAATTTTTGCAAATTTAGTAAGGCTTTTCCGTAATTCCTAAGTTCCTAGGGCCTAAACTACGACGTTTTTAGTTATGAATAGTGACTTTTAGAGGGGTTAAGCTCATTTTAGGCCTCATTCATTCATGCATGCAACGTAGAAGACTTGAGAGGGTGATCAAGCATAGAATTCATCAATTTCTTTTCAATTTCCTATTGGGCATCTAAAGAAGTGTTAGAATCAGCTACCAATAGGTATGTAAGGTTATGAATGGGTGATTTCTTTCACACCCATGCCCAATCCCTCTCTAAAGTATGAACTTCTATGTCTAATCTATGGTGTTTTAACCCAAATTCATGGATCTTCTATTTCTATACATAGGTATGATTTGATTATGATTCTACTATTGAATTATGAAGCATGAGTAAATTTTATAATATTTTCAATTTAAAATCATGATTCTAGTTTTATGAATTAAAATCCCATAGATTTAATGTTCATGAAAGATTAGATTTGTGATGAGTATATGATGATGATGAGATATTATGATGAAAAGAATGTTTTGAAGCTACCCATGTTTACAATTATATTTTCGATAATAAGTGAGTATTCCTAAGTATGAGAAAGCTTTGGGCAATGCCCACATGTTAAGTATGAATGATGATTTTTTCGAATTAAGCTTACCACATTTTTTTGGAGCAAGGAGTCCCAATTATAATTTCAGCTTATGGTATGTTTTGAATTCATGTTTTCCTATGTATAGCTTACCACATGGTTTTGCAGCGAAGGCTCCCAATTATATTTTTAGCTTGTGGTATGTTTTGAGCTAAAGCTTCTCATATGCATGATTTCGTATTTGGTTTGTATTTGATCATTGAGATTTTTCAATAGACGATGTTGAGCTTCATTATAAAATAATGTAGAGCATATGCATGTTTAGGGAGTAATGTCTAGCACCGAGTAGGCTAAGGGTAGATCACCCTGTGCCTAACAACTATGCGCCAATGTAGGTTTATACATTATGACTTTGGGACCTCCCTTGTGAGCTTCCCTTGCCCGGATGGGCCTTCAGCTTGATATCGATGTCATGGTATCGTTTCTAGCCCTTGCAAGGCTTTGGACAGCTCTATCCACTTGAGTGTGATAGTTGGGACCACGTAAGCTCTATTGTGCTATGTCGTTTAAAAGATGAGTCTCCCATTATTCCTCATGATTTCAGAATGCATTTTTCATTACCCATGAGATTTATGTAAATGCATGTCCTAAAGCAGGTTTGACTCAATATTCAGCTTTACTTATAAATGTCAGATTTCAGCATTGAGTCAATCATTTTAGTTATGATGTTATGAAGTTATGTTATGTTATGTTATGAAGAGATCATGATTTCAGAAAGAATGCATGCAAGTCCTACTCTTAGACTTTTAATGTTTATGCTATACTATTCATTGTTTTTAAATGATTTTATTTACTTTTGCGGTTTTACTTACCTTGCATACTCGGTACATTTCATGTACTGCATACTCTATGTTGTATCGTTTCATGATACAGGACCCAACTCTCAAGTTCAGCTCCGCTCGTAGTCAGCTTATCAGAATTAGCATTCCTATTGTGGGTGAGTCCTCATTTCTCGAGGACTAGACTATTCAGCTTTCCTTTATGTATTTCAGTTTCAGTTTGTTGAGTTAGTTAGGGTCTTGTCCCATCAACTCGTCATGTTTAGAGGCTTTGCAGACATATGTATGTATTCAGCTTCTAATTTCATATTCTAATGTTATGACCAAGTTAGACTTCCGCTTTGAGTATCTTATTTATTATTCAATTTACTGATTGAGATTAGATGTATGCTTATGCCATGGGTCGACTTGGGGTCTCTCGGGGCTCCTTGTCCCGTGTTACGATCCAAGCCCCCGTTTAGATCGTGACATATCCCCTATCCTATTGGGCCATGAGATTGATATCGATATCATGGTATCGTTCCTATCCCTAATAAGGCTTTGGACGGCTCTTTCCACTTGAGTGTGATAGCTGGGACCACATAAGCTTTATCATGGTATGTTGGTTAAAATATGAATCTCTCATTGTTCCTCATGATTTCTAATTATGCATGTTATCACTCATGTTATATATATCTATATATGTTCTAAGGAAGGTTTGACCCAATGTTCAATTTTATTTATGATTATCAAATTTCAGCTTTGGGTAAATCGAGTCAGCTAAGATGTTATGTTATGTTATATTGAGATCATGATTTAAGAAAGAATGCATGTAATCCCTACTCTCGGATTCTTATTGTTTATGTTTTATAGTATGCATTTTTTAAATGATTTTACTTATATAAGCGGTTTTACTTACCTTGCATACTCAGTACATTCCACGTATTGACCGCATACTCTATGTTGTATCATTTCATGATAAAGGCCCCAGCTCTCAGGCTCAGCCCCGCTCTTAGCCAGCCCTTCAGAGTTAGCATCTTACATTTTTTTGTGAGTCCTCATCTCCCGAGGACCAGACTTATTCAGATTTCCTCTATCTATTTTCAGTTTTCAGCTTTATCGTGTTAGTTGGGGTCTTGTCCCATCAATTCATCATGTTTAGAGGATTTTCAGACAAAAAAGATGTATTTAGCGTCAGATTGTGTGTATTCTAATGTTATGTTAATTCTTCTATTTTATTGATTGAGTTAGATAAATGCTTATGACATCGGTCGACTTGGGGTCTTTCGAGGCTCCTCGTCCCGTGTCTCGATCCGTGCCTCCATTCGGTCGTGACAAGAATGAACTTCATAGTACCAGGCACTAGGCATTCTTTCAACTTCTACAACCAAAGTGCAAGCTGCAGAACTATTTTGTTTTCCGCAAAATAGCCGACATGACTTTTTATGAAACTTTTTCTTTCCAAAATTTTCATTTTAGTTTTCACTCCCATCAGCCCTAGGATGATTTTTTTTCTTATCTCTTCAACCTTCAACACCAAGGAATGTTCCTCCTATGAATTTCTAAGTATTTTTAAATAATACTAATCATTAATTATGAATTTCTAATAAGATTCTCAGCATAATCCTAGGGTTTCAAAGAAAACCCATCTTCAAGTTTCAAGAAAGGATTTTGCTATTACTCTTCTTTAAAGATCAATTTTTTCTTTATACTGGTTGAATTTAAGGTATGTAATGCTATCTCATGTGAGAGAATATCTTGTTTCTTTCCCACACCATATTTCCATGTAAGCCCATGAAATTCTCCTTCTTGATATAGTTAGGGCTAATGTAGAAAGTTATGATCTTGTTCTTAAAAATTCAATTCTAATGTAAGGAACTCCTATGAATTCCTTATGTTGACATGATTGTTCTATTCTATGAGATTCATAATTTTTCCTACGAAAGTGTCCACCACATGAATTATGATTTTCTTCAAAAAAGAGAAGCCTTTATTGATTTTATAAATTACGAATATGACTTGATGAATATGAATTTCAAATATGTATTTATGAACATGAACTATAAATACAACATGATGAATGAACTACTATGAGCTTATGAAGTTAAATGATGATTATGAGTTAATCTCACCACGTAATGAATGGCAGTAGTATTAGTAACCGAGAGGGCATTCGTGTTTGAAACTACGTATGCCAACAATGAATGAGGATCATTCCATTGGTTCAAGCATCTATGTATCCTGGTGAAGGATCATTATGGATCCTTGTTGGCAATCATATTATTTATGTTTCATACCCTGATAAGGTATGAGACGGCTTAACTGATCGGGTAGAGATCAAACTCCCTGTGCTTAGTAATACACCCAGATTATACCTCTATGATAAAAAGTACAACACGGTCATTGTCAAATATAGAAATCAATGAGGTTGAAATAGAATCCCACAGGGAATATGGTGAAAACTAAGCCTTATATGGTTATTTAATTTTAGTCAATTATTTTTGTAAAAATGGGGTTTGGGGAAGGTTGCTTATACATCAATATTAGTCAAAAGTAGGCACCAACTATGATTCATTACTATTAAATTCAAGAAGAGATGAAACTAGAATTATGATCATCATGGTTTCTTAACGATATTCGTTGATTGACTATAGTGGATACGTTTAATGCTACGTATGTAGGTTATTGACTCAATTTCTCCGTCCAAATATTTCTCAACCTATTCAGATAGATATCACTCTCATATTCACAAACTAATAGTGATGAACAAAGAGTTTTGATAATTAACCTAAGTAGATTAATCTTATTACAACATTAATCGTTAAACAAGGGTTGAAACCTTGAATCCTTATTATCATTTATTTTCCAATTTTATACCTCTTACTGAAGCAAGTCAAACCTAGGACTTATTATAATGTTTGCAACCATTAGAAGTCATTCAAAATGAAATAAGTGATAGTGCATATAATTACACAAGACTAATCCACACGTCAATCACCATAACTATGTCAATCTACCATGATTCACAAAACCCTAGTAGTGAAACTTAGCCACACATGATAATTGAAATTATAACAACAATTATATTCATCAAAGAAGATTCAACTTACAAAGAAGAGATGGAATTCCAGTAACACATTAGTATCTCTTCAAGAACTCTTAGAAAGTAATGTACAAAGTTCGTCTTTTTCTCTCCAAAAGTCTAATAATGAAAAATAATCTAACTGATGCTATTTTTTGTCTAACATAATTCAAAAATACACTTTGAAATGGAAGCCCACTTTTCACCTGACGCCATAATTGACAGTCCGTCACAGAGGTGACAGTCCGTCACAGAGGTGACAGTCCGTCACTTGGACCATCACATGCTGCTCTTCCAGTAGCTAGTTAAATTTCTTCTAAACGTACACCAATTTTAACAATCCGTTAAAAGGTTGACGGTCCATCACAGACACCGTCAAAACAACTTCTTTTAGTGTGCTCACTACCTAAGGCTGACGGTGGAGCTGACGCTCCATCAGTGAGTTAACAAGTCGTCAAGTGAGCTATCACCTTCAAATACATATCTAGTTGAAGTTCTAAAATATGATGATGGAGTTGACGAGCCATCAAAGAGTTGGCGGTCCATCAGAATGGTCATCATTTGAGCATCTAAGACTTTTTCAAAACATCTTCAACCTAAGACAATTTTCCTGTACAAGCCACACAAACAGAAGTAAATCTAACAAAATTTGCTCAAGAATTTGAATGTATTCATAGTTAATAGCATCAAATATGCTTTCAAATGTAGGCACATCACTTAGATGATGAATTATGTTGTTTAAACTAAGAATCTCCTATAACTAATTAATGAATGACAAAGATGAATATGATAAGGTCAACCTAGTGATTTTGAATCCTTTGATTCCCTCCATGCTATAATTATATTTCCTGGTTGTCCTTCTATTTTAGTAATGTTCATATTTTTATTTTACCATATTACATAAAATATAATTCTGTATTACCCCAAAAGTTTCAAAGACTAGATGAGAGAATTGAAAATGAGTTCAGCAAAAAAATCTACATTTTTGCCTCAGAACGACTCGTGGTAAGAAGTAACGGAAAATGGGAGGAGCCGTAGTGGAATGTTGAAGTTGGATGCCTAGACCACAAGTCTCACCATGAGTCATGGTCTGTGGGTACGACTCGTGGTCAGGAGTTGCGGTGAGGCACAGGGAATGCTACGGTTTGAAAGGACAGATCATGGTATGACTCATTATGGAAAACAACGAGTCGTGATGATGGTTGTGATTTGGAGGTTTTGTGTATAGATAGGTTCTCATAGAGGTGTTATAACCCATGGAAGGAAACCTCGATTCATGGTTTGTAACCCGTGGACAAATATAAAGAAAGTGAGAATTGAGGCTCAGTGACAACGAGAGGTGTTACGACCTGTGATAACATGTAATGACTCATACTAGGCGTCCTTGATGTGATCCTCAGGAACCAGTCTTATGATCAGTGGTGACAATGGGAGGTGACCAGGATTCGCCACTTCATGGTACGACTCGTGGTGAGAGTCTTGACGACTTGCAGTGCTTATTTTCAAGAATTTTTATCAAGGGTATTTTCATAAATCCTAAGCTCCTAGGTCCTAAACTACGTTGTTTTAATCCTTAAAAGAAGTGTATTAAGTGATATTAACCTATTCTAATTCATTCAACTTCCACGCAAGCAAGTTTAGAGGTTTTCCATTGAAGATCAAGCCTAGAATCCTCTAATTCTCCTCCAAATCTCTTGGGCTTTCAAAGTCAAGTTGAGAATCAGTTTACCCAGGTATGTAAGGCCATGAATGATAGTTTTGTTTCACTCTCATGCCCAAATTTTTCCTCAAATCCATAAATTCAAGTGTTAATTCAAGTATATGAACCCAAATTTATGAAATTCTCTATGATTTATTTATGGGTCAATTCCCTTCACGTTTCAAGGAATGTTTTAAGATTCATGGGCAGATTTTATGTACTAATTGATTACAATTCATGTTTTTAAATTTTAGAAGATTATGCCCAATTATGCAAGTTCATGAAAAAGTTAGTCCATGATTGATGATTTCAAGTATGATGAAGTATCTAGCATGTGTGTATGTTTATGAATTACTCGTATATGATTCTATGGTCTTCACTAGTGAAGTCTATTTAAGTATGCATGATCTTTAGATTTTGGATAATCCCACTCAGATTGAGCATGTTTTTATGATTCATTTTAGTTCTATAAATCAGCTTACCATATGATTTTGGAGTCTATACTCCTATTTTTAGCTAATGGTATGTAGGGGTGGGCATTCGGTTTTTTTAAATTTCGGTTCAGTTTTTTCGGTTTTCGGTTTTTCATATAGTGTACCGAACACCGAACCAAATTAATTCGGTTCGGTTCGGTTTTTTTCAAATTCGGTTCGGTTCGGTTCGGTTTTTTTAATTCGGTTTTTCGGTTAT
>JACEIK010007215.1:43289-71227 GCA_018107945.1 Datura stramonium
CAGCTTCGTTGAAAAATGATGGTTTCAGCTTTGTTGAAAAATGATGGAGAGCACCTTGCATGTTTTTTTGGGAGTAGTGTCTAGCACCGAGTGCGCTAGGGGTTCATGAAAATCCTGGGTCTCAAAACTACATGCCAATGTAGGATTTCACATTTTACTTTGGGACCTCCCTTGTGAGTTTCTCTTGCCCCGAATGGGCCTTCAGCTTGATATTGATATCATGGTAGCGCCCTTAGCCCTTGCAAGGCTTTGGACACCTCTTCCCACTTGAGTGTAATAGTTGGGATCACGTAAGCTCTATCGTGATAGTGTCGGTTATATGACAAGCCTCTCATTGTTCCTCATGATCTCAGTTATGCATGTTTATCAGTTATGATATTATGTTTCAGCAGGTTTGATCCAATGATCATGTTATCAGTTTTTACTTATGAACCTTAGTTTCATCTTTGGGTCATTTAGTTCAGTCATAAGATCCAGTTTATGTCAACTCATGTTTTTAGATATGAGTATGTAGTCCTTACTCTCAGATCTTATGATGTTATGATTTATGATATATATGAATTTAGTTTATACTTACTCAGCCTGTTTTACTTACCTTGTATACACAGTACATTCCAAGTACTGACCGCATACTCTATGTTGTATCATTTCATGATGTTGGTCCTATTGATCAGACTCATACGTGCCGTTAGTTCTACTCTCGTTCCATCTCAGACCCTACCTTGGGTGAGTCCTCATCCTCTGAGGACATCTATATCTCAGTATTGTTATGTCAGTTTGTTTCATACTTAGAGATAGATGGGATTTGTCCCAACATCTCATCAGTTAGTAGAGGCTTTTCAGACATAGTTTTGTATATTCAGCTTTGGACTCAGTGTTATGATGTTACAATTGGGTAGATGTTTTGTTATTCATATTTCCGCTATTTCACAATTCAGTTATCAGTTTGCTTATGTTGATCATTAGATATCATGTTCATGTCATGGGTTGACTTGGATCTATTAATGGTTCTATGTTCCGTGTCTATGTTCGGATCTTGACAAACTTGGTACCAGAGCATTAGGTTTTGAAGTGCCCTAGGGTGTATGAAAGCTGCGTTAAGTACAGTCTTTTTCATGGGTGTGAACCGTACCACACTTATGATGAGGAAGCTACAAAACGTTTTTGGAAACTTATCTTCTTTCATGATTCTATCTCATGCTATGTGTTCAACTCTCTCTATTCCTCTAACTCCAGCTTTACCCAGTTGCAGAATCATGCCTTCACTCCGAGTTAATGGAAGAAAGAATGGAAACAGAAATGGAAGAGGCCATGAGGATGACAATGGAGATGGGGACCAGTAAGCCCCACTAACCCTAGTGGATCCTGTGCCCGAGCAGGTTGCCCATGCTGAGTTCAGAGCATCCATTCAAATGTTGGCACAAGCATTGACTTCTTAAGTCAATTAGCAGGCAGTGGCTTATGTTCCCCAGAATAGGAATTCAGCAGCGGCTACAGTCCAAGATTTCCTTAGGATGAATCCCCTCAAGTTCCTTGGGTCGAGAGTGGATGAGGACCTACATGAGTTCATTAAGGAGATCCAAAAGATCACACAGATTATGCGGGTGATGGGAGAGGAGTGTGCAGACTTAGCCTCCTATCAGCTGAAAGGGGTCGCTCATATATGGAATAGGCATTGGAAAGGTGGTCGGGGAGTCGGAGTGGGTCCTATTGGTTGAGATGAGGTCCTTACTGCATTCTTAGACCAATTCGTTCCCTGGGAGATGAAGAAAATCAAGGCGGCCAAGTTCGTGAAATTGAAATAGAACAACATAACCGTCTAGGAGTATGCTCTACAGTTCACATGGTTGTCCAAATATGCTTCAGAGATGGTGGCCGATTAGAGGGCTCGGGTGAGCAGATTTGTGAATGGAGTAGCGAACTATTTGACTGTAGGACCTCCATGCTACATCAGGACATTGACTTCTCCCAATTAGTCTTGTATGCCCAACAGATAGGGGCGGTGAAGATGAGGGGGAGAGAGAGAGGCCAAGAGGGATAAGATAGACAATTTTGGGTTTTCCCAATAGAGGTCTGGTGGCGGACATCGTCAACAGTGCCACTAGAGATCATTAGCCCCAGCGCCATCATCAGCTAGTGTGCCATCTAGGTCTTGGCACGATCAGAGGGGAAAGACATCAGGCTCTTGAGGTCAATGGAAAAGGTTAGTAGAGCCCAACATTCCAGTCTATGGCAGGTGTGGTAGGAGGCTCCCTGGTTAGTGCTTAGTAGGTTCAGAGGCATGTTTTGGGTGCAGGAAGCCCGACCACTTGCTCAGAGACTGTCCAGTAGCTAGATAGGGCCATGGTAGATGATAATGTCCAAATTCACTCCTCTTGAAGAGAGACTGTAAACGGTCGTTGCCAAAACAAATATACCCGATGGATGTCGAGGTCGAATTCCACAAGGAATTGAGTCAATAATCCAAGAGTTATAAATTAACTCAACCTAGAAGGCATCATTGTTCAACACTCGAAATGTAAATTGGGAGAAAATGGGAAAATACAATCAAATTCTAATTTAGAACTAAGAGGGCGGGGGGAATTCCAATTGTTGCATTCTCAAGTGATATGTCTAGGGGCGTGCTTTGCATGGTCTAACAACTAGCATAGGATTGCTTCATTCTGTTAGATTCAAATTTAACCTAAATAGTTGTGGATAAATCATATTCTCTTATTTCTCAACCACAAGAATGTTTATGCCTTGGGTTTTCTCAAACCCCAAGGCCAAAATAAATTTATCAACCGCAAGAGCTTGAGGAAGGATCAACTATCACTAGCATAGACCCTTTAATGGAGTGAAAATGTGGGTTTTTACTATCTCTAGCTCAACCTCACACCTCCACATTCCAAATCCTCTCTATCGTCTTCTCCCCCAATTCTCACTTTTCTCTCTCAAGTAAAAATAAGGAAAGTAAATGAAAATTCATATTTGAAACCATCAATTTTTACAATTAAAACTTTAGAGAAGACAATAGATCTAAGCTTTTAATAACAATCAAAGAATAAATCATAAGTACCCATTCATAATTACAAACCCACCAAGCACATACCCCTAACTAGCAAGTTAGATTTACATATTTAGAGAGAGAGAGAGAGAGAGAAGATACCAAGAGAACTTTTCTCAACATTCATAACATGGGTTCATCAACTTGCTTCACAAGATTTGTAACAATAGTGGAATTCCCCCACAATGGGGGTTCCTCAAAAAGAAGAACTTTCTATACTATAATTCTATATTGAGAGAAATCTCCAAAAATTCTATGAATTGATGAATGAAAATATGGATTCCCCTTGAGTGGTGTACAATGGGGGTTATAAACACTTGTACTTTTATGTGCACAACTTTTCAAAAATGCCCTTGGATTCTTCTAGGTGCTTTGGGACACTTTTCCAACATTTTTACCCTTCTTAAGACGGCTTCACTTGCATAGCATCAGCGTTTCACTGGTGTCAATCTGCGAAGCACCGATTGCTTACCAGTTGAAGACAAAACTAAAACAGGTAGAACTGGCATTAGGCCGACGATTCACTGATGGAAGACTGCCAAATGCTTGTGGGAAGCAGGTTTGAAATATTTGATTTTGCATTTTGTGTGCATTTCACACTTCCAGATTTGCGTTTAGTCTGTTAAAACATGTCTTTTATAGCTTCTTTTGTGCTCCAATCCTCCATTTCGTTAGCTTCCTTCAAGTGCCTTCATAGATAAGAAAAATGGCATAATATCCACCTAAATGAGTTGAAAACCAAGCAAAAGCTCATGCTTCAAATCAGAATAAGTTGGTAAATTACCAACTCATCAATAGAGTTCGTGACCCGGTTACCAATTCAGCAGCTCCACCAACATGCTCAGCTCAACAGGGTCCATCTACCAGTGCAGTTGGTGGTCAGCGTTAGAACAGGTTTTATGCCCTCTCATCACGTCAGAAGCAGGAGGTTTCCCCGAATGTGGTCATTGGTATGCTACGAGTATTCTATCTTGATATTATGCATTGTTAGATCAAGGGGCTACCTTATCTTTTGTGACACCCTACGTTGTTATTAGTTTCAGGGTCAGTCCCAAAATCCTATCAGAACCTTTCTAAGTCTCTACTCCAGTCGGTGACTCAGTTATAAATTGACAGGTATACAGAAATTGCCCTATCACAGTCCTCTAGAAAGTCACCTCAGTTGATCTAGTAGAGTTAGACATGACTAAGTTTAATGTTATCTTTGGTATTAATTGGTTGCATGCATGTTATGCCTCAGTGAATTGTAGAACTCATACGGTAGAGTTCAAGTTTTCGGGTGAGTCAATCCTAGAATGGAAGGGTAGTTCCACTGTGCCTGTAGGTCGCTTCGTTTCCTACCTTAAGGCCAGAAAGTTCATTTACAAGGGTTTTATTTACCATCTAGTTCGGGTTAAGGATGAAATGTCTGAAACCTTGACTCTGTTGTTAGTTTCTATAGTGTGTAAGTATCTGGAGGTTTTCTCAGATGATCTACTAGGAATCCTTCCCGAGCGGGAAATTGACTTTAGTATTGACCTTCTTTCCAATATGCAGCCTATATCTATTCCTCCATACATAATGGCTCCAGTTTAGCTTAAGGATTTGAAGGAACAGTTTAAGGATCTTCTAGATAAGGGCTTCATCGGGCCTAGCAAGTCCCCGTGGGATGCACTAGTTCTCTTTATTCGAAAGAAGGATGGCTCTTTATGTATGTTCATTGACTATCTGTAGTTGAACAATGTTACAATAAAAAACAAGTATCTCCTCCCTAGAATTGATGACTTGTTTGACCAACTTCAGGGTGCTAAGTACTTCTCAAAGATATACCTCAGATTTGGGTATCATCAGCTCAGAGTTAGGGAGCGTGACATTCCGAAGACAACTTTTCGGACTCGGTATGGTCACTATGAGTTTTTAGTTATGTCATTTGAACTAACGAATGCTCTTGTAGCTTTTATGGATTTTATATACACGGTGTTCAAGCCATATTTGGACATGTTTGTGATTGTCTTCATAGACGACATTCTCATATACTCTCAGAGCGAGGAGGAGCATGCCACTCATTTGAGGATTGTGCTACATACTCTCAAGGATTTCCAGCTATCTGCTAATTTAGCAAGTGTGAGTTTTGTTTGGACTCAGTATCATTTTTGGGCCACGTGATGTCAAGTGAGGGTGTGCAAGTGTACTCTCAAAAGATAGAAGTTGTTAAGAATTGGCCTAGACCAGTTAATCCTTTGGATATCAGGAGTTTCTTGGGTTTGACTATTACAGTAGGTTTGTTGAAGGATTTTCATCCATTGTAGCACCATTGACTAAGTGGACCCAGAAGAAAGTTAAATTTCAGCGGTCGAATGCTTGTGAGAAGAGTTTTTAAGAGTTAATGACTAGACTCACTTCAACCCAAGTATTGACCCTACTTGATTGTACAGTTGGATTTGTGGTGTATTGTGATTCCTCTAGGGTTGGTCTTGGTTGTGTGTTGATGCAGCATGGTAAGGTCATTGTGTATGCCTCTAGACAGCTAAACACTTATGAGAAGAATTACCTGACGCATGACCTAGAATTGGCAGCAGTGATATTCACATTAAAGATTTGGAGGCACTATTTGTATGGGCTCCATGTGGATGTATTTACAGAATACAAGAGCCTATAGTATGTGTTTACTCAGAAGGATTTGAATTTGCGATAAAGGAGATGGTTAGAACTGCTCAAGGACTATGACATAAGTGTCCTTTATCATCCGAGCAAGGCCAATGTAGTGGCGGATTCCCTTAGCATACTATCCATGTAGAGTGTTTCTCATGTGGAAGATGGGAGGAAGGAGTTGGTGAAGGATGTACATTGGCTTGCACGATTAGGAGTTCGCCTGGTGGATTCGACGATGGTGGTGTCATTGTTCAGAATGGTTCAGAATCTTCTTTGCTGACTGAGGTCAAGGCTAAGCAAGATGAGGTTTGGTAAAGTTGAATGAAGAGGTTTAGAATCAGAAGATAGAGGTCTTCTCCCAAGGGGGAGATGGTGTACTTCGTAATCAGGGTCGTTTGTGTGTTTAGGGTGTTGACGACTTGAGAGAACGGGTGTTTCATGAGACTCATGGTTCACAATATTCTATCCATCCAGGTTCCACAAATATGTATCGAGATCTAGGGGAAGTCTATTGGTAGAATGATATGAAGAAGGACATAGCGGAGTTTCTGGCTAAGTGTCCAAATTATCTGCATGAGAAGGAGGAGCATCAAAGACCAGGAGGTTTGCTACAAGACATCAGTATCCCCACTTGGAAGTGGGAAGAGATCAATATAGACTTCAACACAGGGTTTCCTCACACACATCGACAGTATGACTCTATTTGAGTGGTTGTAGATAGATTGACGAAAGCAGCCCATTTTCTACTGATCAAAACTACCAAATCAGTGGAGGATTATGCTAAATTGTACATTCGGGAGTTAGTTCAGTTGAATGTATTTCCCTTGTCCATCATTTTAGACAGAGGTACTCAGTTCACCTCGCAGTTTTGGAGATCGTTTCAGAAGGGACTAGGTACTCAGGTCGCTTAGCACAGTTTTACACCCTTAGATAGATGGTCAGGCCGAGCAGACCATCCATACTCTCGAGGGTATGTTAGGAGCATGTGTTATTAACTTCAAAGGTAGTTGGAATGATCACTTACCTCTTATCAAGTTTTCTTACAACAACAGCTACCACTCTAGCATCCAGATGGCTCCGTTTGAGGCCCTTTATGGGTGGAGATATTGATTGCCTATTGGTTGGTTTGAGGTGGGTGAGGCTACATTGATAGGGCCAGATTTAGTTCATGAGACTATGGAGAAAGTTCAACTTATAAGGGAAAGGCTAAAAACAGCTCAGAGTCATCAAAAGTCCTATGCTGATGTGAGGAGGAGAAAACTCGAGTTTGAAGTTGATGAGTGGGTGTTCTTAAAGGTGTCTCCCATGAAGGGAGTGATGTGGTTCGGAAAGAAAGGGAAGCTTAGTCCCTGATATGTTTGCCCATATAGGATTGTGAGACGTGTTGGTAAGGTGGCCTATGAGTTGGAACTACCAGCAAAATTGGATTTGGTACATCCAGTTTTCCATGTATCATTGGTAAAGAAGTGCATTAGTGACCCGATTTTGGTTATCCCAGTAGAGAGAATAGGTGTGAAAGATAACCTTAGCTATGAAGAGGTTTCGGTTGAGATCCTTGATCGTTAGGTTTGAAAGTTGAGGAACAAAGAAGTAGCTTTAGTAAAGGTTCTGTGGAGAAATTATCTTGTTGAGGGGGCTACATAGGAAGCCGAAGTAGATATCTTGGCTAAATACCCACACCTTTTCCCTACCCACTCAGTTCCAACATGAGGTATCAGTTTTCTCCTTAGTAATCTATTCAATTTCATGTTTAATTCATGTCTCTAAATTGCATTCATGTCAATACATGTATAGATTAATGAATTAAGTTCAGTCATGTATATCAGTCCGGAGTCAGTCACTTCGTTAGTTTTCAGCTTCAGATGGTCAGTATTTGAGATTTCAGTTCCCTTCCCCAGCTTTTTAGTATGTTTAGTCTACATTCAAGGATAAATGTTCCCAAGGAGGATATATTGTAATACCCCAAAGTTTCTAAGATTAGATGAGAGAATTGGAAATGAGTTCAGCACGAAAATCTACATTTTTGCCTTAGAATGACTCGTGGTAGGAAAATCTACATTTTTGCCTCAGAACGACTCGTGGTACGAGTCTTGGTGAGAAGTAACGGACCGTGGGAGGAGTCATAGTGGAATGTAGAAGTTGGATGCCCAGACCATGAGTCACACCATGAGTCATGGTGCGTGGGTATGACTCATGGTCAAGAGTCGTGGTGAGGCACAAGGAATGTCATGGTTGGAAAGGACGGATTGTGGTACAACTCATTGTGAAAATAATGAGTTATGATGAGGGTTGTGGTTTGGAGGTTCTGTGTATGCATGGGTTGTCACAAGTGGTGTCACGACCTGTGGAAGGAAACCAACCACGAGTCGTGGTTTGTAACTCGTGGATACATAGAAAGTGAGAATTGAGGCTTAGTGACAAAAGAAGGCGTTACGACTCGTGATGACATGTAATGAATCATAGTAGGCATCCGTGATGTGATCCTCAGGAACTAGTCTTACGACTAGTGGTGACAGCGGGAGGTGATCATTAGACGTCACTTCATTGTACGACTCATGGTGAGAGTCATGACGACTAGCAGTGCTTATTTTCCAAAATATTTCTTAAGGGTATTTTCTTAAATTCTAAGCTCCTTGGTCCGAAACTACATCGTTTTAATCCCTGAAAGAAGCGTATTAATGGAGTTTAACCTATTCTAATTTATTTAACTTCCACGCATGCAAGTTTAGAGGTTTTCCATTGAATATCACGCCTAGAATACTCCAATTCTCCTCCAAATCTCTTGGGCTTTCAAATTCAATTTGAGAATTAGTTTACCCAGGTATGAAGGGACATGAATGAGAGTTTCCTTTCACTCTCATGCCCAAAATTTTCCTCAAATCCATGAATACAAGTGTTAGTTTAAGTATATGATCCTATGGGGTTTTAACCCAAATTTATGAAATTCTCTATAATTTATTTATGGGTTAATTCTCTTATGTTTTAGGGTATGTTTTGAAGATTCATGGGGAGATTTTATGTATTAATTGATTACAATTCATGTTTTTCAAATTCTAGAAGATTATGCCTGATTATGAAAGTTCATGAAAAAGTTAGTTTATGATTGATGCTTTCAAGTATGATGAAGTATCTAGCATGTATGTATGTTTACGAATTACTCATATATGAATCTATGATCTTGACTAGTGAAGTCTATTTCAAGTAAACATTATCTTCAGATTTTGGATAATCCCACTCAGATTTAGCATGTTTTCATGATTCAGTTTAGTTCTATAAATCAGCTTACCGTATGGTCTTGGAGTCTATACTCATATTTTCAGCTTATGGTATGTTTGCAGCCAGGACTCCCTGTATTCAAATTTCAGACTATGCATGTAATTACATTATCAGCTTCATTCGTTGAAAAACAATGGAGAGCACATTGCATTTTTTTTGGGAGCAATGTTTAGCACCGAGTAGGCTAGGGGTTTATGAAAACCCCGGATCTCTGAACTACGTGCCAACATAGGAGTTTATATTTTACTTTGGGACCTTCCTTGTGAGCTTCCCATTCCCCCAATGATCTCATTTATGCATTTTTATCAGTTATGATATTATGTTTCAGTAGGTTTGACCCAATTATCAGGTTATCAGTTTTTACTTATGAATCTTAGTTTCAACTTTGGGTTATTCGGTTCAGTTATGAGATCTAGTTTATGTCTATTCATGTTTTCAATTATCAGTATGCAGTCATTACTCTCAGAATATTGTGACGTTATGATTTATGTTATATATGAATTCAGTTTATACTTACTCAGCCTGTTTTACTTACCTTGCATGCTCAGTACATTTCAAGTACTGACTGCATACTCTATGTTGTATCATTTCATGATACAGGTCCTAGCGATCAAACTTAGATGCGTCGTTAGTTCTGCTCTCGTTCCAGCTCAGACCCTGCCTTGGGTGAGTCCTCATCCTCAGAGGACATCTATCTCTTAGTAAATTTATGTCAGTTTGTTTAAGACTTAGAGATAATTAGGGCTTGTCCCAACATCTCATCAGTTAGTAGAGGCTTTTAAGACATAGATTTGTATATTCAGCTTCGGATTCAATGTTATGATATTACTATTGGCTAGATGTTTTGTTATTTAGATTTTCACTATTTCAAAATTCAGTTATCAGTTTTGCTTATGTTGATATTTAGTTATCATGTTCATGCCATGGATTGACTTAGAGCAATTTATGGTTCTAGGTTTCGTGACTAGATCCGGGCCTATATTTGGGTCATGACAAATTCCATAAGTACTTACATCCTTTTTGTCGGTAGCACTGCATTTTTAATAATGCAGTATAAGGTATACTAGTAGGGAATGAACCATATGTTAGGTTCTACACATTCTACTTTTGTTGAGCTCCTTTTGCTTTTGGGTCCTAGTTTTTACATTTGGTATTTTTTGTTTTTTGCTTAGAGGTGATATCGGGTGCCTTATCACAGTAAATAGTTTATTCATTTATGTTAGAGGTTTCATAGATTAGAGAGGTCTAGGATGTTTGATGATGTAAACTTGGTAAATTTCTCTATTTATGAAATTTTACGTTTTGATCTAAATGAACGTTTTTGAAATATGAATTTCTTTTCTCCTGAAAGGATTTGATTATGACATGATGTTATCTTTTCTCTTCCACTCATGTTAAGAATTATATCATGATATCTGGTTCGCTTGGGAAAGTTAAGGCATTGAGTGCCGATCTCGCCTAGGCAGTATGACTAAATTGGTATTAGAGCACTAGGTTCAGGTGTCTTAGGAAGTCTATAAAGTTGTGTCTAGTAGAGTCTAACTTATGGGTGTGAAGCACGCCATATTTATAATGTAGAAGCTACAGGATATTTAAGAATGTTACTCCTTTCTTATTTTGTAGACCGTACAATAGAGTTGAGCCCTTGTAAATGTCCTAACATTTCTGTTATTATGTTTCTTACAAAGAATGCCTGCCATGAGGAAAGCAACCACGAGCCTAGGGGTCAATGATACTATTGAGGAAAACTCTAGCAAACCTTAGGGAGTTCAAACTAGGTCTCGGGGACGTCTAGCTAGCCAGACCGCTCGCGACTCCTTGCCACTGACAAAGGATCCTATGGGGAACCCTAC
The DNA here is from genome assembly GCA_018107945.1 of Datura stramonium. Lineage (NCBI taxonomy): Eukaryota > Viridiplantae > Streptophyta > Magnoliopsida > Solanales > Solanaceae > Datura > Datura stramonium. The sequence goes on from JACEIK010007215.1 coordinate 54,096, forward strand.
ATTGTACATACATTCACCTAGTACTATGACGCAAATATGAAGCTATTCAGATACCCATCCAATTGGTTGCATCACAATCCAATATCAAGTTATGACATTGTAGAGTATATATTCTCATCAGGGTTCATCTACTTCGAGGATCAGAGAGTTTCTCCATATAAATTCGCCAGTCTTCTCAAGGTCCAAACCTGAAGAGGATCCTCAGTTCTTTATATAAAAAGTGTAGAGGATTCTCTGAGTCATGCATGCTAGCGAGACAAAGGCAGTTGAATTTGTCTCCTATCAATTGAAGGATGTGTCTATTAAATGGTATGAACAATGGATACTTTTCTGGGGGAAAGATGCAGCCTTTGTAGTTTGGGATGACTTTATGGATTCATTTATTGATCATTTCCTACCTTTAGATCTAAGAGAGCCAAGGAAGATGGGTTTACAACCCTCAGTAAAGACTTTATGAGTGTGAGGAATTACAGCCTCAAGTTCATACAGCTATCACGATATGCTCCAAAGATGGTTTCTACCATGCAGAAAAAATGCATCGATTTGTATATAGACTAGAAACTCATGTGGTTAGTGAGTGTGCCGCGATATTTATAAATAAATAAATGGACATATATAGACTAATGTCTTATGCACAACACATTGAATATTGAAAGTACAGAATTAGAGCCGATAGATAGAGTCACCAGCACAAGAGGACCGGTCAGTTAGCAACAAGGAAGGGTATAAGGGGAATACTGCCAGGACTTTCTTTACTAGGAGATCATCAGGGCCTTCACCATCTACCATGAGTGGACCACCTCAAAGGTCTAGAAATAAATGACAAGGCTAGAATAGCTAGAGTTGGAACTCTAGAGCGCCAAGCTCTCAATCCTAGGCTAGTGTTGCTCAAAGTACTTTGTGGTGTCCTCCTTGCAGTAGGTATGGCAAGGGACATCTAGGAGAGTGTTACATGGAAATGGATGTATCCTATGGATATGGTTTTAATACCCCAAAAGTTCCTAAGGCTAGACTTGGGAATTTGAAATGAGAAGCAGCAGAAAAATCTGAGAGTTTACTCAGAACGACTCGTGATATGAGTCGTTGAAGGGTCTAACGACCCATTGGAGACACTCATGGTTAGGTTCTGCAGAAGTGGACTTAGAAGTAATGGGTCCATGGTTCTACCCATACGAAGATGTAACGAGTCATAGGTTGGGGTTGTTGGTTGTCACCGGGGTACCAGGGATAGATGGTACGAGTTGTAGTACAACTTGTTGTGAGGAACAATGAATCATCATAAGTGCCCATAGGAAGGAGCAGGAAAATCCCTCAGTCGAGGTAACGGTTGGAACCCATGACTCGTTGGATGAAGGTACGAGTCATGGTGTAACTCGTGGGAAGTCCAGATGCAAGTTCATTAGAGGCAGTAATGAAAGGATACAATGGATCATTGTTTGAAATAATGATCCATTCGAGTGAATCCTGGTATCATGATCTGAGAGGTAAAGAAATAAAGGAGGAAGTAACAGACGGATACCACGAGTTGTGGTATCAAGGTATGACTCGTGGTATCACTCATTGTCACTGGCAGTGTCGAAATTCCAGACTTTTTTATTAAGGGTATTTTCATAATTTTTAAGCTCTAAGGTCATAAACTCGTCATTTTAAGCTCAGTTAGCAGGATTTTAAGGGTGTTAAACCTATCCTAAGCCTTACCATTCCATGCATTCAAAATTAGAGATCTTCCTTGGAGACTAAGTTTGAAGAATTTTCCCCAATTTCTCTCCAATTTCCTTTGGGCTTTCAACAGGAACTGTAGATCAGATTTAACCAGGCATGTGAGGAAATAAATGAGAGTTCCTTTAACACTCATGTTTAAAATTCTTCTCAATTCTATGGATTTTAATTCTAAATTAAAGTTTCATGATCTTATGGGGTTTATTCCAATTCTCATGAAATTCTCTATGATCTACCTATGGGTCAATTCCCTTAATGTATCAAACCATATTTTATGATCTATGGGAAGATTTTATAGTTATTTTTATTATTAATTTATATTTTAAAATTTTAATTAAATTATGCCCAATTATGTGTGCTTCATGAAAAGTCAAGTTATGATTCCATTATGATCTTGATCTTCTTAAGCCCTAAATTATGATCTATGATTCATGTTATGATTTCTCTTCAAGTACTCAACGTGGATTTATGAATATCAAGTATATAAGTATTTTATAAGTATGCATGATTTTCGTGATTTATGGATTTATGACTCTCGGCCAATTCATGGGCCTTTATTCATGGCTAATCATGTATTTCAAGTGGGATCCATCATGTTATTATTTATTTGGCAATGAATTTCATGAATGATTTTACGGTTACTACATGAGCCTTGACGTGCATATTTTTGCGAGCAGTGTCTAGCACCGAGTAGACCCGGCATTCAGGCAAAGCCCATGGTCTCAAAACTAAGTGCCATTGTAGGTATATATATATATATATTATTGGATCCCTGTGATATCACCACGCACGCACGTCCCTCTGCCTGGCAAGCCAGGGATGGTCCTGGCTACTTGGGCGAAATAGTGGGGCATCATGTAAGGCTCTATCATGATGGTGTCGGTTATGACGAGTCCTCCCATTGTTCTTGATGACTTATGCATGGTTATGTTTATGTTACTTTGGCTCAAGTTATATTTTATAAATTATTCTCTTATGACTATGATTATGATTGGTTTACGAATGGTTTGAAAACCTTGAGCCTTTATGTTTACTTTATGATCATGTTGTCCTACTCTTATGAACTTTTATGTATTTTAACTGTCCATTTTTACTTACCTTGCATACTTAGTACATTTCAAGTATTGATTGCATACTTTATGTTGTATCGTTTTATTATACAGGCTCGGACATTTAGGTTTAGTCCCGCAGTTAGCCTGATCCTCAAAGTTTGCATCCCTCAGCCAGAGTTGGTGAGTCCTCATCCTTTGAGAGACCCCTTTTATCAGCTTATGTTAAGTATTTTCAGCTTCTGTCTTTAATGAGTTAGTTGGGGTCTTGTCCCATCAACTCGTCAATATGTAGAGGCTTATCAGACATAGTGTGTATTCAGTTTTAGAATTATGATATGTATTTAGATGTTCAGGTGTTATTATATTTTCAGACTTCCGCATTATTATGTTGAGCTTTAGATATCATGTTCATGTCATGGGTCGACTTAGAGCCTCTCGGGGTTCTTTATCTTGTGTCTCAATCCGGGCCTATGTTTGAATCGTGACAAACGTAGTATTAAAGTATTAGGTTTTGAAATGTCCTAGGGTGTCCAAAACCACATTAAGTAGTGTCTTTTACATGGGTGTGAAGCATGCCACAGTTATGACAAAGAGGCTACGAAACATTTAGGAAACTTCCCATCTTTCATGATCTATGTCATGCGATGAAATGTCTCTCTATCCTTCTAGCTCGTGTTATACGCATTTGTAGAATCATGCCTCCTTGCTGAGTTAATGAAAGAAGGAACATAAATGGAAATGGCCACGAGAATGGCAATGGGGATGGGCACCAGCAGGCCCCACCAGACCCCGAGGATCATGTGCCCGAGTAGATGGCCCATGCAGAGTTTAGGGCTATCATTCAGATATTAGCTCAGGCCTTGACCGCCCAAGTCAACCAACAGGCGGTAGCGCATGTCCCTTTAAAGGGGAATGAGCAGCGAGAGTCAGAGATTTTCTGAGGATGAACCCTCTGAAGTTTCTCGGATCTAAAGGTGGTCGAGGATCCACATGAGTTTATTGATGATGTTCTGAAGATCACCCAAATCATGGGGGTGACTGGGGAGGAGTGCGCAGATCTAGCCTCATATCAATTGAAAGGGGCTGCGCATATCTGGTTCAGGCAGTGGAAGGATGGTAGGGCAATTAGAGTGAGCCCCATTGGTTGGGACGAGTTTCATACCACATTTTTGGATCGATTCTTTCCCCAAGAGATGAGGGAAATCAAAGTAGCTGAATTTGTGAATTTGAGGCTGAACAACATGATGGTCAAGGAGTATTCTTTGGAGTTCACCCGCTTTCCAAAGTATGCACCAGAGCTGGTGGCTGATCAGAGAGCTAGGGTGAGCAGGTTTGTGCATGGGATAGTAGACTACCTGGTCAAGGATTGTAGCACCGTTATGCTTCACTAAGACATCGATTTTCCTCGATTGGTTTTGTTTGCCCATCAGATGGAAGCAATGAACTTGAGAGAGAGGACAAGAGGGACAGGACAGACAGTTATGGGTTCTCTCAGAAGAGATCGGGAGGCAGACATCGCCAGCAGTCTCATGGATATTCACAATTGCAGAATCATGGCTCCCCAAAGAATGAATAGTAGGAGGAATAGAAACGGAGATAGCCACGAGGATGGAAACGGTAATGGGCACCAGCAAGCCCCACCAGTTCAGGAGCACCAGGCACCGGAGCTAGTTGCCCATGCTAAGTTTTGGGCATCCATTTAGATGCTCACGCAGGCCTTGACTACTCAGGTCAATCAGTAGGCGGTAGCGCATGTTCCGAAAAATGGAAATGCAGCATCGGGTTGAGTGAGGGACTTTTTGAGAATGAACCCACAAGAATTCCTCAGGTCAAAAGTAGATGAGGACCTGAATGAGTTTATTGACGAGATTGTGAAGATCACCCAGGTCATGGGGGTGAATGGGGTTGAATGTGCAAAATTGGCCTCATATCAGTTGAAAGGGGTTGCATATATCTAGTTCTGGCAATGGAGAGACAGTAAGGCCGCCGTAGCAGGCCCTGTCACTTGGGAGGAGTTCTATGCGACGTTTCTTGATCGGTTCTTCCCTTGGGAGATGAGGGAGTTGAAGGTAGTAGAATTCGTGATTCTGAAGTAGGGGAGGATGACGGTACAGAAGTATGCTCTCGAGTTCACTCGTTTGTCAAAGTATTCCAGAGTTAGTGCTTTATCAGATGGCGTGGGTGAGCCAATTTGTTCATGGCGTGGCGGGCTATTTGGATAAAGATTGTAGGACCGTTATGCTCTACTAGGAAATGGATTTCCCTTGGATATTGTTGTACAGCCATCAGATAGAGGAGGCTCACACGAGGGAGGGAGAGGCAAAAAGGGCCTGAACAAATAGCCATTGGTTTGCTCATCAGAGATCCGGCAGTGGTCACCGCCCTCTGTTTCAACAGAGGTCACTAGCTCCAGCACCATCATCAACTAGGGTTCCATCCAGACCCAAGGGTGATCAGAGGAGCAGGGCTTCAGGATTGAGGGACCAGAGGGGCACACAGGTAGAGTGCATCCTTCCAACATGCGGGAAGTGCGCAAGAGTCATGTCGGGGAGTGCTTGCTCAGCTCAGATATTTGCTATGGGTATGGTAGATCCGGCCACAGAAGCTGAGCATGTCCATTTGCTAGACAGGATGAAGATAGAGGTCGTGCATAAACTACCAGGTCAGCAGTGTAGAGGCTTTTTCATTGCACGACATTGATCATGAAAGAAGGGACCATNAGCATGTCCATTTGCTAGACAGGATGAAGATAGAGGTCGTGCATAAACTACCAGGTCAGCAGCAGCTCTAGCATGTTCAGCACCACAGGGGGCATCTACTAGTGGGGCTGGCGGACAGCACCAAAATAGATTCAATGCCCTCACCTCTCATCAGGAGCAGAATACTTCACCAGATGTGGTTACTGGTATGTTACGCGTGTTTCACCTTGATGTTTATGCTTTGTTAGATCCATGGGCTACCTTTTCTTTTGCGACACCTTATACTTCTAGTAGCTTTGGAGTTAGTCTTGAAATTCTTTCAGAGCCATTTTCAGTTTCTACTCTTGTTGGGGATTTGGTTGTAGCTAGGCGGGTGAATAGAAGATGTCCGGTCACTATATTACATAAATTCACCTCTTCATACCTTGTAGAGTTAGCCATGACTAAATTTGATATTATTCTTGGAATGGATTGGTTGTATGCGTGTTATGCTTTGATTAATTGTAGAACCAATGTGATGGAGTTTCACTTTCCGGGTGATTCAGTCTTGGAGTGGAAGAGTAGTTCGGTCATGCCGGTAGGTCATTTTATTTCCTATCTTAAGGCCATGAAGATGATTTCCAAGGATTGTATGTATAATCTAGTTGGGGTTAAGGATGTTGATTCTGAGACCCCCACTATCCAATCAGTTGCAGTAGTGCGTGAGTACCCAAATGTATTCCCTGATAATTTACCAGGTGTTCCTCCCGAGAGGGAAATTGATTTTGCTATTGACCTTCTTCCCGACACGCAGCCTATATCTATCCCTCCTTATAGAATGTCTCTAGCTGAGCTAAAATAGTCTAAGGAGCAGTTGAAGAACCTATTAGATAAGGGTTTCATCAGACCAAGCAAGTCTCCATAGGGTGCACCAGTCTTATTTGTCCGAAAGAAGAATGGTTCCCTTCAAATGTGCATCATTGTTGGAAATTGAACAAAGTCACCATAAAGAACAGGTACCCTATGCCCAGGATTGATGATTTATTTGACCAGATTTAGGATGCCAAGTGATTTTCAAAGATAGACCTCAGATCCAGGTACCATCAGCTCAGAGTTCGGGAGAGCGATATCCCGAAAATAGCCTTCAGGACACGGTATGGTCATTATGAGTTTTTTGTTATATCTTTTGGACTAACGAATGCTCCTGAAGCTTTTATGGACTTGATGAACAGGGTGTTCAATCCATACCTGTACATGTTCGTGATTGTGTTTATTGATGACATTATCATCAAGTCCATACCTGTACATGTTCGTGATTGTGTTTATTGATGACATCTTGATATACTCTCGGAGCGAGGAGGAGCATGCCGCTCATTTGAGAGTGGTGCTACAGACTCTCAAGGATCACCAATTATATGCTAAGTTCAACAAGTGTGAGTTTTGGTTTAACTCAGTGGCATTTTTGCACCATATGGTATCAAGTGAGGGCATACAGATGGACTCTCAAAAAATAGAAGCGGTGAAGAATTGGCCTAGACCGGTGAATCCTTCAGATATTCGGAGCATCTTGGGTTTAGTTGGCTATTATCAAAGGTTTGTTGAAGGTTTCTCATCGATTGCATCACGTTTGACCAAATTGACCTAGAAGAAGGTGAAATTTTAATGGTCGGAGGCTTGTGAGAAGAGCTTCCAAGAGTTGAAGACTCGACTTAGCTCAGAAACGGTGTTGACCCTACCCGAGGGTACCGATGGGTTCGTAGTGTATTATGATGCTTCAAGGATCGGACTTGGGTGTGTATTGATGCAGCACGGGAAGGTTATAGCATACACCTCCAGACAACTAAAAGTTCACGAGAAGAATTACCCAACCCATGATCTTGAATTGGCTGCGGTAGTATTCGGCTTGAAGATATGGCGACATTATTTGTACGGGGTCCACATGGATGTGATTACAGACCATAAGAGCTTAAAATATATGTTTACTCAGAAGGATCTCAATCTTCGGCAAAGAAGGTGGTTGGCGCTACTCAATGACTATGATATGAGTGTCTTTTACCATCCGGGTAAGGCCAACGTAGTAGCGGACGCACTTAGTATGCTCTCTAAGGATAGTGTGTCCCATGTTGATGAGGGGAAGAAGGAGCTGGTGAAGGATGTGCATCGACTCGCAAGGTTAGGAGTTAGGTTGGTTGACTCGACCGCTGGAGGTGTTGTGGTTCAGAACGGATCAGAATCTTCCTTGGTGACTGATGTAAAAGCTAGGAAAGGTAAGGGCCCGAATTTGGTAAAGTTAAAGGGAGCCGTTCAGAATCAGAAGGTGGAGGTCTTCTCCAAAGGGGGAGATGATGTGCTTCAGTACCAGGGTCATCTATGTGCTCCGGATGTTGGTAATTTGAGGATCCGAATCCCATGGATCAAGGTGTTCTATCCATCCAGGTGCCACCAAGATGTACCATGACTTACGGGAAGTCAATTGGTGGAATGGCATGAAGAAGGATATCATAGAATTCGTAGCAAAGTGTCCGAACTGTCAGCAAGTAAAGGTTGAACATTAGAGGCCGAGAGGCATGGTTCAGGATATCAATATTCCTACTTGGAAGTAGGATGAGATCAACATGGACTTTGTCATAGGTTTTCCTCGCACTCGTCGACAATATGACTCCATTTAGGTTGTGGTAGACAGGTTGACCAAGGCCGTTCATTTTCTACCGGTCAAAACCACAGATTCGGCGGAGGATTATGCCAAACTATATATCCGGGAGCTAGTCCAATTGCATGGAGTGCCCTTATCCATCATTTCAGATCGGGGTACTCAATTTACCTCTTAGTTTTTGAAGTCGTTTCAAAAAGGACTTGGTACTCAGGTTAAGTTCAGCATAGCATTTCACCCGCAAACGGATGGTCAAGCAGAGCGGATAATTCAAACCCTCGAGGACATGTTAAGATCATGCGTCATTGACTCAAAGGTAGTTGGGATGGGCATTTGCCTCATATCAAGTTTGCATACAATAATAGCTATCATTCCAGTATCCAAATGGCACCGTTCGAGTCTCTCTATGGGCGCAGGTGTAGGTCTCCCATTGGATGGTTTGAGGTTGGCAAAGCAGCAGTTATAGGACCATATTCGGTTCATGAGGCTATGGAGAAGGTTCAGTTCATAAGGGACAGGTTGAAAACTGCCCAGAGTCGCCAAAAGTCCTATGCCGACCTGAGGAGGAGAGAATTAGAATTTGAAGTCGATGATTGGGTATTTCTGAAGGTGTCTCCCATGAAGGGGGTGACGAGGTACCGAAGGAAGGGAAGCTTAGTCCCCGCTATGTCTGCCCGTACAGGATAGTGAGACATGTTGGCAAGGTGGCCTTTGAGTTGGAGTTGCCCTCAGAATTAGCTTCCGTGCATCCTGTTTTTCATGTATCGCTCTAGAAGAAATATTTTTGTGATCCAGCTCTAGTCTTCTTAGTGGATAGTGTTAGCGTGAAAGACAACCTCGGTTATGAGGAGGTTCCGGTAGAAATACTGGATTGTCAAGTTCAAAGGATAAGGAACAAAGAACTAGCTTCAGTCAAAGTGTTATGGAGGAATCAGCATGTTGAGGGAGCTATGTGGGAAGCTGAAGTGGATATGATGTCTAGATACCCACATTTATTATCTACCGGCTCAGTTCCAACTTGAGGTATTAGTTTTTTCCCTAAAAACTCTATTTAGTTTTCATGTTCAGTTTATGTGTTCAAGTTTCTTTCATGTATATGGATACGTATATGAATTGTGAATTCAGTTCAGTTATGTAGTTTGAATCAGAGATAGTCATTTCATTAGTTTTGATTTAACTGATCAGTATCTGAGTATAATGATTGCATTTCTCTATTTTCTGTATGTTTTCCAACATTCGAGGACGAATGTTCCCAAGGGGGAGATACTTTAATACCTCGGAAGTGCATAAGATTAGACCTGGGATTTAAAAATGGAAGTTGGCTGAAATTGGGAAAAATCCCATAGAATGGACGACCCAACGGATCGTTGGTCCAACTAACGAACCGTGGGAAGCAATCGTTGGGAAGGTTGGCCTGGTGACAGTGGGAAGCAACGAGCGAAGTAATGACTCGCTGTTCATTATAATGAGTCGTCATATGGAGTCGTCGTGGGAATTGGTCCTCATCTTAAGGGAAAGTAATGAGTCATCCCACGACCCGTCGTGAGGAGTAACGGGTCATGGTCACCAGTCTTGGGATAGGATATCAATATTTTTCCAGTCTATATAACGGACGCTAACCACGACTCGTTGGAGGAAGTAACGAGTCCTGGTGAGGGTCATGGGAAGAATTAGTATAGCACCTGAAGGAGGAAACAACGGATGAAACAATGACTCGTCTTTTGGAGCAACGACTCATCCTGTCGAGTCGTAGGAAGGAATCTGAAAGCGTGAATTGAGGTAGTAGATCCAATGGCTCGATACCATGAGTCTTGGTATAATGTAACGACTTGTGGGACCGCCCGTTGGTTCACCGAGTGCAGATTTTTCAGGGTTTTCATTAAGAGCATTTTCGTTATTCCTAAGTCCTAGGGTCCTAAACTACGTCGTTTAAGTCTCGATAATCAGTGTTTGTTGAGGGTAAAATCCACCCTAGCCTTATTCCTTTCCATGCATGCAAATTTAAGGGATTGAGGAGGTGATCAAGCTTGTTCTTCAAGATTTTCTTAATTAATTTCCATTGGGCTTTCAAGGAGTAGTGGGATTTGATTTTTCCCAGGTATGTAGGGTTATGAATGGGTGAATCCTTTCACACCCATGCCCAATCTCTTTCAATTCATGAAATTTTCTATCTAAATCCTATGGGGTTTTTACCCAATGCATGAAAATTCGATTTCTCTACATGGCCTTGATCTAATTGAGTTATTATTATTGAAGTATGAATTATGTGCATGTTTTATGTTGTTTTTCATTAACAATCATGTTTCAAGTTTTATAAATTAAATTGTCCATTTATGAAAAGTTCATGAAAGTCAAAGTTTATGATGAATGTTCAAGTATTATGAATTATTAATGATGAAAAGTATGTTTTCAAGTTACCCATATTTATAATCATGTTTTCAAATGAATTGAGTATTGGTAAGCATGTTAAAGTATTGGTCAATGCCCACATGTTCAAGAATGATTTACGATTTATAAAATGGATCTTATGATTTATCGATTTATGATGTTGGCTGACCGAAGGGCCTTTGATTCTTGGATAATCATGTTTTGATGGGGATCAATGAAGATAAATGTTTATTTTTCCATGAATCTTAATGAATGATGTTATTGATTTACATATGAGCCTAATGTGCATGATTTTGGGAGCCGTGTCTAGCACCGAGTAGCCCGTCGTTCAAAGGACTACGCCGGTGTCTCATAACCATGTGCCACCGTGAGTTTATAATGGTACATTACAATGATAATGATTCCCTCTTTCATGATATCACATAATGCACGTCCCTTGCCTGGCAAGCCAAGGGCGACTCTGCCCACTTAAGTGAGATAGTTGGGGCATCATGTGAGGCTCTACCATGATGGTGTCTGTTATGACGAGTCTTCCCATTATTCCGCATGTTTTATGCATTGTTGTGTTTATGTTATAAGGGTCAAGTGATGATTTAATAAAGTTTCTCTTATGACTATGATAACAATGAATTACGAATGGTTTGAAAACCTTGAGCCTTATGTTATCTTATGGCATTTATGTTACGAGCATGTGGTCTTTCTCTTATGATCATTTATGATCTTTCATTTATTTTTAAAATTTCCGTTTTACTTACCTGGCATACTCGGTACATTCCACGTACTGACCGCATACTCTATGTTGTATCGTTTTATGATATAGGCCCCGATCTTCAAATCCAGCACCGTCAGTAGACCATCTCAAAGTTTAGCATCCATCTTCTTGGTGAGTCCTCATTCTTCGAGGACAATATGTTTAGATATTGATGTTTCTTTAGTTTTCAGTTTTGCCGGGTTAGTTGGGGATGTTGTCCCATCAACCCATCTGATACGATAGAGGTTTTCAGACTATTTGTAGTATTCCGTTGTTATTTATTTAGTACGTACCGTCTATCATGCTATTTTATGTTTATGCCTCCGCTATATCGTTATGTTAAGTAATCCTCTTTAAAAGATATGGAATTAGATGAATGTTCATGCCATGGGTCGACTTAGAGTCTCTCGAGGCTCCTTATCCCGTGTTACGATCTAGGTCTACGTTCGGGTCATGAAAGTTTGAGGGGATAGAGGATCTTGTAGGCAGAGCGTACCTTTTCGGCCTGCAGAAAGTATGGCAAGAATCACATAAGGGAGTGCTTGATTGGGTCAGATATCTATTTTGGGTGTGGCAGACCCGGGCACAAGCGTCGGGAGTGTCCTTTGGCTAGACAGGGTGATGGTAGAGCTTGTGCTCAGGATACCAGCTCAGCAACAGCACCAGCACGCCCATCTCAGTAGGGTGTGTCCACTAGTGCAGGTGGTGGCCAGCGCTAGAACAGGTTTTATTCCATTGCATCTCGACAGGAGCAGGAGACTTCACCAGATATTCTCACTGGTATGTTACAGAGTATTCCACCTTGATGTATATACATTGTTAGATCCAGGGGCTACTTTATCTTTTGGGACACCCTATGTTTCTAGTAGTTGCGGAGTCTGTCCTGAAATCCTATCAGAACCCTTCTCAGTCTCTACTCCAATTGGTGATTCAGTTATAGCTCTACGGGTATATAGAAATTTCCCTATCATAGTCCTTTAGAAAGTCGCCTCGTTAGATTTAGTAGAGCTAGCCATGACAGATTTTGATTTTATATTTGGCATGGATTGGATACATGCATGTTATGCCTCAGTAAATTATAGAACCCGTGAGGTAGAGTTTTGATTTTCGGGTGAGCCAGTCCTAGAGTGGCAGGGTAGTTCATCTATGCCTGTAGGTCTCTTCATTTCCTACCTTAAGGCCAGAAAGATGATTTCTAAGGGTTGCGTGTACCATCTAGTTAGGTTTAAGGATGTTACATCCAAAACCCCGACTATCCAGTCATTTCCTATAGTGTGTGAAGATCTAGAAGTATTCCCAGATGATTTACTGGGAATTCCTTCTGAGCGGGAGATTGATTTTGGTATTGACCTTCTTCCCGATACGCAGCCTATATCTATCCCTCCTTACAGAATGGCTCCAACTGAGCTAAAGGAGTTGAAGGAGCAGTTGAAGGATCTTTTAGATAAGGCTTTCATCGGACCAAGCAAATCCTCATGGGGTGCACCAGTTCTCTTCGTCAGGAAGAAGGATGGTTCCCTTTGAATGTGCATTGACTATTGGAAATTGAATAAGGTGACAATCAAGAATAGGTATCCCCTTCCTAGAATTGATGACTTGTTTGACCAACTTCAGGGTGCCAAGTGTTTCTCAAAGATAGACCTCAGATCCGGTATTATCAGCTCAAGGTTCGGGAGAGTTACATTCTGAAGACAACCTTCAGGACTGGGTATGGTCACTATGAGTTTGTAGTTATGTCTTTTGGACTAACGAAAGCTCCTGAAGCTTTTATAGATTTGATGAATAGGGTGTTCAAGTCGTATTTGGATATGTTCGTGATCATGTTCATAGATGATATTCTCATATACTCTCGGAGCGAAGAGGAGCATGCCGCTCATTTGAGGGTGGTACTACATACTCTTAAGGATTGCCAGTTGTATGCTAAATTCAGCAAGTGTCAGTTTTGATTAAACTCGGTAGTAGTTTTGGGTATGTGGTGTCAAATAAGGGTGTACAGGTGGACTCTCAAAAGATAGAAGTTTTGAAGAATTGGCCTAGTCCTTCGGATATAAGAAGTTTCTTGGGTTTAGCCAGCTACTACCGAAAGTTTGTTGAAGGGTTTTCATCCATTGCAGCACCATTGAGTAAGTTGACCCAGAAGAAAGTGAAGTTTCAATGGTCGGAGGTTTGTGAGAAGAGCTTTCAAGAGTTGAAGACTCGACTCACCTCAGCACCAGTGTTGACCTTACCTGAGGGTACCGATGGGTTTGTGGTTTATTGTGATGCCTCAAGGATCATCCTTGGTTGTGTATTAATGCAGCATGGAAAGTTTATAACCTATGCTTCCAGGCAGTTGAAAGTCCATGAAAGGAACTACCCGACTCATAACCTCGAGTTGGCAGCAGTAGTATTTGCCTTGAAGATTTAGAGACACTATCTGTATGGGGTCCATGTGGATGTGTTTATACACCATAAAAGCCTACAATATGTATTTACTCAGAAGGATCTAAATCTATGTCAAAGAAGGTAGTTGGAGCTTCTTGAAGATTATGATATGAGTGTCCTTTATCATCCAGGCAAGGCCAATGTGGTGGAAGACGCTCTTAGAAGGCTTTCTATGGAGAGTGTGTCCCATGTAGATGAGGAGAGGGAAGAGTTAGTGAAGGATGTGCATAAGCTTGCATGACTAGGAGTTCATCTTGTTGACTCGATGGATGGTGGTGTCATTGTTCAGAATGGATCAGAATCTTCTTTGCTGACCGAGTTCAAAGCTAGCCAAGACGAGGATTTTATTTTGGTAAATTTGAAGGAAGCCGTTAAGAATAAGAAGGTGGAGTTCTTCTCCCAAGGAGGAGATGGTGTACTACGATAGCAAGGTCATTTGTGCATACCGGGTGTTGATGACTTGAGGGAGTGGATGTTGCATGAGGCTCATGGTTCTAGATATTCTATACAATCAGATGCCACCAAAATGTATCATGACCTACGAGAAGTTTATTGTGGAATGGAATGAAGAAGGACATAGCAGAGTTTGTGGCTAAGTGTCCGAATTATCAATAGGTGAAGGTTGAGCATCAAAGACCTGGAGGTGTTCTTCAAAACATTAGTATATCTTGTTGAAAGTGGGAGGAAATCAATATGGACTTCATTATGGGGTTGCCTCGTACTCGTCGATAGTATGACTCTATTTGGGTGGTTGTAGATAGGTTGAATAAAGCAGCTCATTTCCTACTAGTCAAAACTACCGATTTAGCGGAGGATTATGATAAGTTGTACATTCGGGAGTTAGTTCGGTTGCATGGAGTGACCTTGTCCATCATATCAGATAGAGGTACTTAGTTTACCTCCCAGTTTTGGAGATCGTTTCAGAAGGGACTTGGTACTCAGGTCAAGCTTAGCACAACATTTCACAGGCAAATGGATGGTCAGGCTGAACGAACCATTTAGACTCTTGAGGATATGTTGAGAGCATGTGTGATTGATTTTAAAGGTATTTGAGATAACCATTTACCTCTTATTGATTTTGTATATAACAATAGCTACCATGCTAGTATTCAGATGGCTCCGTTTGAGGCTCTTTATGGGTAGAGATGTAGATCGCTTATTGGTTGCTTCAAAATTGGTGAAGCTGCGCTTATAGGAACAGATTCAGTCCATGAGGCTATGGAGAAGGTTTAGCTTATAAGGGAAAGGTTGAAAACAGCCCAGAGTCATCAAAAGTCCTATGCGGATTTGAGGAGGAGAGAGCTTGAGTTTGAAGCTGATGATTGGGTGTTTCTGAAGGTATCTCCCATGAAGGGAGTGATGAGTTTAAGAAAGAAAGGAAAACTCAGTCCCCGTTATGTTAGTCCATACCAAATTGTGAGACGGGTTGGTAAGGTAACGTATGAGTTGGAGTTGTCCTCAGAATTTGCTTCAGTGCATCTAGTGTGTCATGTGTCACTTTTATAGAAGTGCATGGGTGATCTGGCTTTGGTTGTCTCAGTGGAAAGCGTAGGTGTGAAGGATAGCCTCAGCTACGAAAAGGTTCTAGTAGAAAAACTTGATCGTCAGGTTCGGAAGCTAAGAAATAATGAGGTAGCTTTAGTAATGGTTTTGTGGCAGAATCAGCATATTGAGGGAGCTACGTAGGAAGCCGAAGCAAATATGATGGCTAAATACCCGCATTTATTCCCTTCTGGCACAGTTTCAGCTTAAGGTATCAGTTTCTTCTTTCATATTCTATTCAGTTTCATGTTCAGTTTATGTGTCCCAGTTTCTTTCATGTTACTTCATGTATGTGTGATCCATGAAGTTTAGTTCGGTCATGTACTCCAATCCGGAGTTATTCACTCCGCCTGCTTTCAGCTTTAGATGTTCAATATTTGAGTTGTCAGTCCACTATGTTCATTCACATTCGAGGATGAATGTTTCTAAGGGGGAGATATTGTAATACTTCGAAAGTGCCTAAGACTAGGCTCGGGAATTTGAAATGAGAAGTAGTAGAAAATCTGAGAGTTTACTCAGAACGATTCGTGGTATGAGTCGTTGGAGGGTCTAATGACCTGTTGGAGACACTCGTGGTCAGGTTCGGCAGAAGTACAGGTCCATGGTACGACCCATAGGAAGATGTAACGAGTCGTAGGTTGGGGTCATTGGTTGTCACTAGAGTACAAGGGATAGATGGTATGAGTCGCAGTATGACTCGTTGTGAGGAACAATGAGTCGTGGTAACTTCCCGTGGGAAGGAGCAGGAAAATCCCCCAGTTGAGGTAATGGATAGAACCCACGACTCGTTGGATGAAGGTACGAGTTGTGGTGTGACTCGTGGAAAATCCAGATGCAAGTTCATCAGAGGCAGTAACAAGAGGATACAACGGATCGTTGTTTGATGTAACGACCCTTCCTTTCGAGTCGTGGTATCAGGATCTGCGAAGTTAAGAAATGATGGAGGAAGTAACGGACGGATACCACGAGTCGTGGTATCAAGGTACGACCCATGGTATCACTCGTCGTCACTTGAAGTGCAGAAATTCCAGACTTTTTATTAAGGGTATTTTCATAATTCCTAAGATCTAAGGTCATAAACTACGTCATTTTAAGCTCAGCTAGCAAGGTTTTAAGGGTGTTAAACCTATCCTAAGCCTTACCATTCCATGCATGCAAAATTAGAGCTCTTTCTTGGAGACCAAGCTTGAAGAATTTTCCCCAATTTCTCTCTAATTTTTGTTAGGCTTTCAAGAGGAAATGTAAATCAAATTTACCCAGGTATGTGAGGATATGAATGAGAGTTCCTTTCACTCTCATGCTCTAAATTCTTCTTAATTTCATGAATTTCAATTCTAGATTCAAGTTTCAGGATCTTATAGGGTTTATTCCAATTCTTGTGAAATTCTCTATGATCTATCTATGGGTCAATTCCTTTTATGTATCAAACCATGTTTTATGATCTATCGGCAAATCTTATAGCTATTTTAATTATTAATTTATAGTTTCCAATTGTAATTAAATTATTCCCAATTATGTATGTTTTATGAAAAGTCAAGTTATGATTCCATTATGATCTTGATCTTCTTAAGCCCTAAATTATGATATATGATTCATGTTATGATTTCTCTTCAAGATATCATCATGGATTTATGAATATCAAGTATATAAATGTTTTACAAGTATGCACGATTTTCGTGATTCATGCATTTATGACTCTTGGCCAATTCATGTGCCCTTATTCATGGCTAATCATGTATTCAAGTGGGATCCTTCATGTTATTATTTATTTGTCCATGAATTTCATGAATGATTTTACGGTTACTACATGAGCCCTCACATGTATGTTTTTAGGAGCAGTGTCTAGCACCAAGTACACCGGGCGTTCAGGTAAACACCGTAGTCTCAGAACTACGTGCCACCATTGGTATATATGTGTATGTGTATAT
>JACEIK010007216.1:14750-66495 GCA_018107945.1 Datura stramonium
CCGAATGTAACGACCTGATTATAAGGATGGAGCAAAAGATTTTAGAGCTCCAAGGCGAATTAACTCGAGCTCGTAATACAACCAATCTGTCGGTTCCCCTGGAAACTTCGTTAGAACATCCGGCTGAGATCTATACTTCTACCAAGCCTCACATCACCTTCACATATCTTCCTCCAGCACCCCATCATATCTCATATCCTCAAAACAATCTTAGTCATGCTCACTCCCTTCCTCAAAAACAACATTCACATAATGTCTATGCAACTCCTTCAAACCAAACCATACCGCAAAAACCGCCCACCATGTTTCATTACTTACATCCTACAGTTACATCCAACACGTCTTACACTCTGAGAGATCATACCCTAAATCCCATTTATATCGAGACTGCTCCGGTCACCCATCACTTAGGAGAATCTGAACTCTCGGAGAAAGACAACTTGATACAGTCTATGGCCGAGGAACTCAAAAAGATGAACGACCGATTACAAAATATTGAAGGGGCCAACAGGATAGAAGGCCTAAGTTCTGAAGATCTATGCATACATCCCGACGTCGAGTTACCGGTTGGATACAAACCTCCGAAATTTGAAATGTTCGACGACATCGGTGATTCGAAAGCCCACTTAAGGTTGTATTGTAACAAGTTGATTGGAGTAGGAAGAGATGAAAAAATTCGAATGAAGTTGTTCATGAGAAGTTTGTTTGGAGATACCCTCAATTGGTACGTAGAGCAAAATCCAAGGAAATGGATTAATTGGACTGATATGGCTGCAGCTTTCGTAGAGCGGTTCAGTTTCAATATAGAAAATGCACCGGATTTGCACTATATTCAGAACCTAAAAAGAAAGCCTGCAGAGACATTTAAGGAATATGCAACCCGTTGGAGGTAGAGGCTGCTAGAGTACGACCTCAATGGAGGAATTTCAAATGAAAAGGATATCTTTATGCGGAGCCTGGACCCGCAAATTGCATGATAGATTGATGCTGGTTAGTGAGAAGAGCTTTGCCGAGCTCATCAAGTTAGACAGAAAGATTGAGGGACGTTATAGAGCGGTACCATTATCGAGTGAGGAGCGTGCAAGCGGCCAACAAAACTTTGTCTGGTAGGAATATGAGAACAAGAATGTGAACGAGGTGAATGTCGTAGCACCTATAGAAGACCGAAACTCCATGAGGATACCAAGCACCTCCATTTCAATACCAATTGCCTCCATACCATCGATCGTGCGTTCTATAACCTACCCTTACCTATCATGCACGGCTGCTCATTTCAGCCTCCTCCACTTTGCACTCCAAAGGCCACCAATTTTCAAATCCACCGATTAAACAATTTCGCAAGCCTACGAGACCCGAGCAAGTTCGTCTAAGCAATATACTCCTTTGGGTGCTTCTCTCATCCAATTGTATGGCGTTCAGGTGCGGCTGTAGCTCCAATTCACAATAGTGATGGATATCCATGCGAAATGGCTTGATCATACTAAGATTCGCGACTATCATTCCAGGCATGAGAGGACACCACAGAAAAGTGTCAGCTTTGAAAGACAAGATTCAAAGCCTTGATTGTGCCAGGTCCTTTTCAGTGAAAGTTGATGCCCTTTTAAGATGAAGTCAAAAGATATCCTCAACTTGATTTATTCCTTCATTGAAAACCTTTTAGGCACCACAAATCTGAG
The DNA here is from genome assembly GCA_018107945.1 of Datura stramonium. Classification (NCBI taxonomy): domain Eukaryota; kingdom Viridiplantae; phylum Streptophyta; class Magnoliopsida; order Solanales; family Solanaceae; genus Datura; species Datura stramonium. The sequence goes on from JACEIK010007216.1 coordinate 16,427, forward strand.
CTACGTTGGACCTGAGGATTCCCGTTTAAGGGATGCGTAGGAGCCCTTATGGGGTTAGTCCATATCTTAATAAAATTTCCTTTCTCTTTTCCTTTACCAAGTAGGGCAGAATTTTTAGAGGACCTCAAAATTTCACAACTTTCGTCATTTACATGAAGTCTATGTCATGTTCTACATTGGGCGAGGAAATTTTTTTGGAAGGAACTCAAAAATTCAATAGATCAGCATTCTACGTAACTGGGCAGAAATTTTGAGAAGAATCTCAAAATTTCATCAGAACTCAATCCAAGCCAAAGTTGATTCCCAAAAGGGCGTGACATCCAAGCTCATGCGATCGGGATAACCTTGGACAAATAAAGGCACAAATCAACCTTCCCATTTTAATCTTATGATTTTTTTCTTTGGCACAAGATGTCACAGGTACCAAATTTTCAATCATGTTATACATCATCTGGATTCATTATCAGCTTCACAACGTTAAGCTCACTTGAAGTTCGTCCATGAAGGCAGGGTTAAGCGCTACCCTCTTAGTAAGTTACTCGAAGCTGAACGCTCTTTATTTGGAAACTAAGTATTAATGTTGATTCCTAAGGGTTAAGCACTACCTAAATATTTCTTCAAGGGCTAAGCATTGTCTAAAGGTTAAGCACTACCTAAATATTTCTTTCAAAGGCTAAGCCTTTGTCCTGGGTTAAGCACTACCCTAAAGTTCCTTCAAGGGCTAAACCAACATCTGAGGTTAGAGCACTACCTAAATTTTTCTTTCAGGGGCTAAGCATTGTCACAGGGTTAAGCATTACCTAAATTTTCTTTTGGACTAATCACCTGTCCTACGGGTTAAAGCACTACCCTGCGATTTAAAGGCTAAGCATTGTCTCCTAAATTTTGATGCGATTAAGCGCTTTAGTTCCAGAATTTATTTGAGATAATCGTTAGTTATTTCATGTGCTTATTGACTAATCATTTTATCCAGTTTTTTAAGCTGCGAGGCTACATTACGTTCTTCTCATGCTATTTAATCATGCCATTTTCAAGCTCTAAAATTATACTTTGTTATTCTTATGCTACTATCATGGAAATTGCTACTCTCATTCTTGTGATTTTAGATGGAGTCAGAAGCTTTACCCCAAGCTTTTAAGGTAAGCATAGTTCTATCGTTTTTCGTTGTTTGGGTAAGCATTACCTGCCAAAACTATCGAGCCACGATTTGTTCTCGAAATCCCATACGTTATGATAGTGCACCTCTGCCCATCACTATTATTTATTTAGTTTTCCCTTTTGAGCCTATATTATTAGCATTTTAAGCCCGTGATACACATCTTATATGTGTTTGAGCTCGTGATTATTTATTTATATACATTTGAGCTAGTATATACATTGAGCATGATACATTTTGTATGTGATTGAGCACGTGATATTTATTTATATACATACAGGCCCATGGTAGCATTCTGACGTATGCATCACGAGCCTCTATTTGCATTTAATCCAGATCGCATGACCCGTGATATACATATACATTCCAAATTGATATACATACATATGAGCTCGTGATATACATGCATTTGAGCCCATGATATACATACATTTGAGCCCGTGATATACATACATTTGGGCAGAAGTGATATGCATACATTTGAGCCATTGATATACATTTATATATGGTATTTTTGAGCCCGTGATATTTATTTATACGCTCCCAGGCCCATGGTATGCATCTATATGCATTTGAGCCGCGGAACACATCTATATATGCATTTGAGCCGTGATATACATTTTATATATGCATTCGAGCCCTTGGTATATATTTATATACATTTTAAGCCCGTGGTATGCATTTTTATATGCATTTTAATTTAATTCACATATTGAGCCCGTGATATACATTACTAACATATTGAGCTCGTGATACCGCGTGATATATGCGATTGATATATACAATTGAGCCATATTTTAGGCGCGTTATTTTGCATTTTCTAAGCCCGTTTATGCATTTTGAGCCCGTTATTTGCATTTGAGCCCGTTTATGCATTTCAAGCCCGCTTATGCATTTGAGCCCGTTATTGCATTTGAGCCCATTATTCCCCATTTGAGCGTTAAGCGCGGCGTTTGCATTTTGAGCCACGTTAAGCCCGTTTATGCATTTTGAGCCGTTAAGCCCGTTATGCATTAGCATTTTAAGCCCGTTGCATTTGGTGATTATTTGCATTTTCAAACCGCGCTTATGCATTTCAGCCGTTATTTACATTTGAGCCCTTATTACATTTGAGCTTCCGTTAAGCCCATTATGCATTCCAGTCGTTCCATTAAGCCCGTTTATGCATTTCGAGCCCGTTATTTGCATCTTTAGCCCGTTATTGCATTTGAGCCTTGTGACGAGTTACGTGAGCGAGAAAAGCGAGCTCTGATTAGATTATTGAGGCTCTAAAGTGTCTACTCACTTTTAATTAGCATTTGTTCCACTCATCCGAAGGCATCATAATCCTAAGGCATGGAATTTCATGGCTGTGGACATCATGTCATATCTGGCCTAGGGAATTTATTTTTACGCTTATCATGCTCCTGGGCGTCATAGTCTAAAGTATTTCATGGCCTGAGACAACATTTCATGGCCTAGGGAATTTATTTTAAGTATCATGCCCAAGTGTCATAGTCTAAAAAGAAGCGTCATATTTTCATAGCCTGCGGACATCATTTCATGGCCTAAGGAATTTATTTTTGCGTATCATGGCCCGAGACATCATGACTTAGAGACATCATCCTTTTATCTCAAAGCAAACTTTCATTGTCTAAAGGAATTTGCATCATGTTTAAATTTTGCATCCGTTTATTTCACGAAGTGTTTGATGCACATGCTTTAGTTTTCACGCGAGCGTTGAAAAAATAACAAGTTATGAATGATAGCGCTTCCCTACTTTCTTCTTTTGAATTGTATTCCTCACCTACTTATTTTTGTAATGCATCCTAAATCATGATGATTCGTGCTACCTATCCTTATTCAAGCCTCGTGTTGTAAATCTTTAGGGATCTCGTTCGTACCTAAAATCTAGAACTACACTGCGACTGATTCTCGTAAAACCCGAAATATGTAGGCGACTAGAAGCTGAAGTCTCGGTAGCGATATCTTCATGACTTTATTTCCTTTTATTTGGCCCCACCGAGAATTTTTGCTTCGGTCGGACAAAGTGCCTACTAATTCAGCGTTCTTTGCTCAGCAATTCATTCTTTCATTCCGGGCAAAAGAAGGGGCGGTTATTGACTTACCCAATTTTGACCTACCTACGCCTTAACATCTTGCTTATATATATATATATTTATTTATTTATTTTAGCAAATATTGACTTACTTTTGTATTTACAAAATAATTTATTATTACAATATTGTGAAAATTATTTCAAGTTACATATATATGACTCATATTAATTGTAAGTTTGATATTAAATAATTAAATCATTATATATATATAAAAAAATTAAAAAAATTAAAAAAATTAAAAAAATTAAAAAAATTAAAAAAATTAAAAAAATTAAAAAAATTTCACAAATTTATTTGACTAATATTTTTAATATTTTTAATTTATTTCAATCATAATTTAATTTCCAATTTCATATAACTGACTATCTCAAATGTTTTTTTTGTTTTTTTAATTTTATATTTTTATTCATAAATATAATAATTTAATTATATGATATTACATAAGTATGCTAAGATTTATGATTTTATTTATTAATAATAATATTTATATGATTTTATATAATTTAAATTATTTTATTATTCATTATTAAATTATCTCAAATTTTTAGTATTTATTATTAGTGCAATAACAGCTAAATCAATTCATTCAATTTATTTAAATTATGGCCATTCCTATTCAATTTCATCCAATTTATTTCAAATCTAGCCACTTTTTATTCAATTTATGTCAATTTTGGCCACTTTTGATCAATTTTGGCTATTATTTAAATTCAATTTCAGCCTAAATTAATTCTAATTCTTGATCCTACCCGCGACCAATGAATATACCCATAAACAAACCCATCTTCCTTAAAATTAATCTCGATCGTCTAATCCACATTTGATCCTATAGCGATAAGTGCGCCCTACTAATACCATATTTATACTCATTCCCCCAAAACCTAAACATTTCATTTTCTCCCTCCTCTCCACACAAAAAAGACCCTAGCACTTCTCCCTACCTGCTTCCTCCTCCATTCGGCCACATCTGCTGACCTGGCCCTCAGCCCGCCTTCTCTCTTCCTCTCTCATCTCCGGTAAAACCCTGCTAGAAAGCGTGCTTTGACCTCCTCTGCGCTCTCTGCAGGCGACCTCCATACCTCAGGCCACCTCCCTTCTTCCCCTCACCCGACGAACAACCGGCCGAAACCACCCTCCATAAGTTTCCGATCGCGGAAGTCTTCATTTTTGCTCACCCAGGTCTGTCTCTTTCCTCCACCTCCTCACCTTCCCTCGCTAGTTTTCACACTAAATCAAGTCCTTTGTTGGCGGGATAAACTCTCTTCTCCCTTGCGACCAAGTGCTTTTTACCACTACCCTAATTGGATAACACCAGACCTCCATAATTTCCGGCCAGCGTCGACACCACCACAACACCTCACCAGCATACCAATTTCAGCAGCCACCAATGGAAAAAAACAATCGGCCATTGGAAAACTCACCATATTTACACCTCAGGCCGACGGATGCAGGCGGATCTGCGAAAGATCCTGTCAAGTAAATTTATTTTATTTTATTTTATTGCTTCTTCTTTGTTTTATTTATGTATATATGTATATAATAAATATATAATAAATATATATATAATAATATATGATAAATATATATAGTAGATATATATAATATCTTTACATTTCATTTTTATATATAATAATATATAATGTATATATACCATACATGTTGGTTAAGAGTATTTGAAAGCCATACATGCTAGAAAAGGCTCGGGAAGAGACTGGACAAGAAACACAGTCGAACCATCGCGAAGGGAGCCGGGCAGAGCCCTCCGCGTGGCATGGCGTGTCACGGAGGAGCCTCCGGTGCTCGTGACACGTTGGCGCAGCCACAGGCTCAAGTATATAAAGCTCACCTCGGTTTTATTTTATTAAACATCTTAAAATTTCCCGGAGAATCGCAGCAGGCGTGCGTGAGTTTGATAAATTATCGCTCGATTACGGCGTCAAGCGCGGTCCAAATTCAAATTGCTTGGCAGAATCACAGAGGCCATTTAGCAGCGAGGAGCATTCTCACAGTTTAGTTTGCGAAATTCGGCCGATAAATCGTCGTGCTACCGAGCCCAGGTAAGTGGAATTTCTCCCAGAATTAGTGTCAATGTTCTCTAGCCTTAAGTGAATATTTCTCCCTTGGACTATCGAGAAATAGCAAGTTTTCGGCAGTCTTTCGATAAGCCAAAGTTTGGGTATAAATATATCGAAAAGTGGCCCTTTCTTTCGAATATTGGTGTATTTAGTTCTAATTGACATATATGTAATGCAGTTAGGAGAAATAGCTGGGAGTACTGACCGAGCTTCGTCCATTAGTCGGATAACCCGAGTTAAGGTATATGGCAGTTTCTTCGGCAAGTTAGTAACTTTAGCCTAGCATAACACGGTAAACTCCGGCTAATAGAATTCCCGAGGTTGAATATTGATTTATTGCAAGTTGATGAAACTGTTTTGCGTTGTTAAAATCATTCAATGAGGATTAGTAGAGCAGCGCCAAATGGCGAGTTATCATTTCGGACTCGATATAGCCCAGTTGCATTTAGCAAGCATGTTTTAGAATAATATGACATATATTCTGAATAAAAGTTAGTAAGTAAATCAGATAGACAGATAGTAGCAGCTCTGATATAGCCATACAGTCGGATGATATCTTGGCTACAGTATGGCCATACGGTCGAGATAGTATCTTGTACGGTATAGCCATACGGTAGATAAAGATCCCAGTTAATTATAGTATGAGAATCGAGTATAACACGAGGAAAGAGTTCGGAATTAAGAAATCGAGTCGGATAGTATTTTTCGGTTTAAACATGCTTGCTATATACGTGTTTATTGATTGTTGAGACTTGGTGTGTCGTGAGGCACCTGCAGGCGTCCTCGCCGCCTGGTTTAGTAAGCTGTGTCACTGCCCCGGCGGGTAGGTATACGTCACTCCAAGGAGTGGCATCTTGATCCTTGTAGGGCGAAGATGGGATGAAGCTTTTTCCATATCAGGTGATCCAGCATTACAGTATAGTTTACCTGTTGTGCGCCCAGGCCCGGGAACAAATTTCGGATACGATTACGATTACGGATACGATGCAGTCGCCGGACTCGGACATAGTTATTTATATCGGAGGCCATAACGAGCCGGAGACTTGAGGCAGTAGAGGTGCTCGTAGTTAGTAGATGAGTAGGTGACTTATTTTAGTTGGTTTTGACCGGGTAGGTATATAGGTCTTTGATTGGTTGGCACCATCCGACATGGGCGGTTGGTATTGGTTCTTGCTATATATATATATATATATGTATTTATATGTTATATATTATATAATAGACAGATCACCACGTGTGGGTACTCCTGCCCTATCCACGATCTGAAAAGTCTGATTGAAACACATCCAGTTCTTATAGATTGATTACTTCACCTTTGACCGGAAGTTACTAGTTATGTTGTTTATATTCGGATGTGTTCAGTGCCTTTGCATACTCGGTACCGGTGGATGTAGCCCGTTAAGTATTTGCATTACTGCACACACCCAGGTACTCATAGACGAGGAGGGCGATCCCTCGTGATTCTGGCCAGCTTATTGAGTCATTGTCCACATCATCCCGTGGCTTGATATTGAGAGGGTGTAGTTCATTTATTTTTGTTGTGCAGTATGGGCAGGTTGGGGCCCGTCCGACCATTTCTCGGTACTCATAGAGGCTTGCGGATTATATATACATCTCCCACCGTGGTTAGTTGTGCCTGATGCGTGTGAGGCCATGCATTTTTGTTTAGTTGTTTAGCATTCTGATTATGTTGGCGTGTAGGGCCATTGTCCGATAGTAGTGGTGACCTTTGATCACGTAGTTGTACGGTATCCTTTATGTTGAGTCACGAGATGACTGACGACATGATGGCCTTGTTGGCCGCATAAGTTCCCTTTATAAGTATGTCTACAGTTGCATTGAGATTGTTGCGAGGTGGCTATAGGCCCAGTGGTCGGGCCATGTTATAAGCCGTTATATAGCCCGTTGTTTCCAGAAATCGAGTTAGAGCTAGCCGGGCACGAGATGTGCCTAGGCTCACCGAGACTGCTTCGAGTCCAGGTCCTGCTAGGGCACCGGGTGCCGATCCTTACCACCCAAGGCGGGCGTGACAAGACTTGGTATCGAGCGGATCGTCGGGGTAAGCCGTGCTAAGTAGAATCTAATCTATGGATGTGTTGTGCCCCATACTATAGGCGAGGCTGCGAGCATGATAAGATAGTTACTCTTCCTTCTTATTCGATGCGTGCCATAGGCGGTACAGTATAGGGTCGAGTTCTTAAAACTTATCATATTCTTTGTCTACAGATAAAAATGTTAGACCGACACCTTATAGGTAGAAGATTAGATACGGCGGCGGAGAAGGCACGGCGAGGATGCCTCGATTTCATTAAGTCGGCCCGTCCCGAGGGCGATATAGAAGGCTTCATCACAGCCCTCTCTGCAGTCCCCCTCACATCGGGAGCGGGTGCAGCACGACACCAGCCTTTGATAGCTCGTACCTACGCCATCGGATTAGGAAGTTCATGATGCGAGTGAATTTATGTTAGCACAAATGATGGCCACGGCGCCAGTCGGTGCCACCTGTAGCAGCAGAGCCATCAGGTGGTCAGTGGTTCGAGGTCGGGAATTTTGGGTCCCACGGTTCACGAAGTCGAGATCGGGCGAGAGGACACGGGACTGCTTAGATGAGATGAGAGGTACTCCGGATTATGCATGTGACCCCTCTGATAAGTCGAGATGGCGAGTGTTTGATTTGCGGGACATAGAGTTTGTATTATAGTACGAGGTTGGGAGAGGTCTCGAGGAGATGTTGCCCCTCAGGCACGGTCCGACTACCGGAAGCCTCTGGACCGTGCGTTACGCACGAGAGATTGTGACGAGATAGATCAATATTTGCATTTGGAGCAGGGGCGAGAGCGTACGAGAATATGCTTTACAATTTGACTCCTTAGCCCGCTATGCTCCGGCTTTTATGGATGCTATACGTCAGGTTCACGGAGTTTGTTATGGGTCTGAACCCAGATTACATTGAAGCATGCATGATGGCTACGTTACGAGAAGATATGGATATTGCCCAAGTACAGGCCTTTGCCCCAGACCGTGAGGGCCTTAGGCAGTGACAGCGGGGGCGGTAGACGGACAATCGAGACGATGCGAGACGGATGAGATGAAATGCAGAGGAGGTTCGAGGAGGGCCAGGCCGGTTGTCAGGCAGATCCCCTAGACCCCCACCTCCACCACAGCAGCAACGAGGTATATTTGTTCGTCGAGGGCGGTCAGAGTGCAGGTGGAGTTCTCAGGCAGTAGATTCCCACAGCAGAGAGGGGAGAAGGCATATTCACACCCCCACCACCTTACCAATTACGGCCGACCTCCTGCTTTGGAGCTTGTAGATATGGCTCATCGGGATGTTATATATGCGGGCAGGAGGGGCACCGGATGAGGGTGTCGACGAGAGGGGCGGGATAGCCGAGATAGCAGGCGGGGATCGCGAGACCCTGAGCTCCGGCGGCCTCGGCGGGCGTAGGCCCTCGGGTTCGACGGAGTACAGAAGTAGAGGTAGATCGGGAGCCTCCGATTCGGAGTACGGGCCAAGCCATTGCCTATGCACTACGGGAGACGGGACTCGGAGGTGTCTCCGAGATGTAGTAACGAGGTATGATGACTATCTGTTCATGCCTTATGTCTTGATTGATCCGGGAGTCCACTTTTATCCTATATTACCCCATTTGTGGCACAAGTTTAATGTCACTTTTGAGTTATTACAGCAGCCCTTTTCAGTATCCACACCGTGGTGACTCTATTATAGCTAGCGGGAATTTGTCCCGAGGTGTCTGATGAGAGGTTCTTGATCGCGGTTTCTGATAGATCTGGTAGAGCTAGAAATGATTGATTTGATGCCATTATAGGTATGGATTGGTTAGTGTCGTACTTTATGCCAACGTAGAATGTTGGACCAGGCAAATTACGATTCCACTTTCCGGGGGAGCGTGCCGAGAGTGGAAAGGCAGCACGGCTACGCCCAAGGTAGGTTTATTTCCCTACCTTCGAGCGAGAAATTGATAGCTAAGGGATGTATTTACCACCTAGTCGGGGTTCAGGATGTTCGGGTAGAGTCTCCGACACTCCGGTCTGGCTCGGTGGTAGAACCAGATTCCACTGATGTATTTCAGACATTTCTGGTATTCCCAGGAGAGGAAAGATTTGCAATCGACTTGCTACCGGGCACTGTTATACCAATTCCTCCATATCATGCTTCAGATCTTGTAGAACTTCGAGAGTTAAAGGAGCGGTTAGAAGATTCTAGGTAAGGGTTTCATCGGGCCAGAGTACTTCACCAGTGGGAGTGCGCCGGTCTATTTGTAAAAAGAAAGATGGCTCGCTCCGCATGTGCTTATAGGTCTAAACATTGAATAAATTCTGATAAAGAATAAATGTAGCTTCCCAAGAATAGATGATTTGTTTGATCGATTACGAGGGCGAGATATTTCTCAAGATTGACTTGCGGTACGGATATCATCGAGTTAGAATGTGAAAGAAACATTCCCAAATGGCTTTCGGGACCGTGGAACGCCGAATTCCTAGTTATGTCCTTTGGAGTTGTGAATGCCCCATTAATATTCATGGACTGATGAATAGCATTTTTAGACCATACTTGGACCTGTTCGTGATAGTGTTTATTGATGATATTTTGGTGTATTCTCGCTCTGAAGCAGATCACCGAGGCTCATTTACGGACGGTGCTCAGTTCTCGAGGGGACCGTGATTGCCAATTACCAAGTTCTCCAAGTGGTCTGGATGAACTCGGCGCCTTCTTAGGCCATATTGTATCGGATATTGGTATACGGATTGAACATACGCAGAAAATAGCAGCGGTTAAAACATGGCCCTAAGCCTACCACTCCGACCCAAGTCCACAGTTTTCTGGGGTTAGCAGGATATTACGGAGATTTAGCCGAAGGTTTCTCCTCTGCCAAACACCTCGGCCAAGGCGCGCGAGCGGTAAAGTTTCGGTGGGCCCAGAGGCATGTGAGTAGAGCTTCCCGGGAATTAAAAGACAGATTAACCTCCATTGATGTTAGCATTGCCGGAAGGTACAGAAGGTTATTCGGTGTATTACGACGCATCAGGCATTGGGATTAAGGTTGTGTGTTGATGCAGCATGGTAAGGTGATTGCGTATGCTTCCGGACATACGAGAAACACGAAAGAACTACTACCCACGACCTAGAGTTAGCCGCTTGATGATCCGCCTTAAAGATAGAGACATTACTTGTATGGCATCATGTGGATATTTTCACACCGAGATCATAGAGCCTGCGAGTATATCTTCACCCCCGGAGGGAGTTGGGTCTGCGACAGCGTCGTTTAGTTGAAGTTATTAAAAGATTATAGCGTGAGTATTCTGTATCATCCGGGAAAGCCAGCGTAGTAGCGGATGCTCTTAGCCGTAAATCCATGGGAAGTTTGGCGTATTTGTAGCCCGAGCAGCGACGGGTTAGTCAAGGGAGATACATCAATTAGCCAACCTAGCCGTTCATGTAGCAAAAGCAGGGAGGACAACGGAGCGGTAATTTAGGGAACCTTTGTAGGAGTTCATCATTAGTTGTGGAAGTAAAAGAACGGCAACATGAGGATCCTGACCTGATCCAGCTTAAGGACAAATTCAACAGAAGCGCGATTTCAAATAAGCGAGGATGAAGTGCTGCGTGTAAAGGTCGCCTCTGTATTCCGGATATTTTGAGGGCTCGCCGGCAGTTATGAGCAGGTACATAACGCGCTATTCTCTTCACCCCGCGCGATGAAAATGTACCATGATATCCAAGGAGAACTAATGGTGGCCAGGTATGAAAAGAGAAATTGCGAATTTATGGCCGATGTCCTAGCGCCCAGCCGGTGAAAGCGGAACACCGAAGCAAATGGGTTAGCTTTCGGGGCATAGTTGTGCTTCTCTGGAAATAGGAAGCCGTGAACATAGATTTTGTAGCGGGGATAACCCCGTACCAGACATAGAAACAATTCCATATGGGTGATTGTTGATAGGCTAACAAAATGCGGCTCATTTCACATAATGAAAGCTACTTTCTCGTAGAATTATGCGAATTGTATATCGAGAAATAGTTAGATTGCGAATTGTGTATCTATTATTTCGGACGAGGAGGAGCCATGATTTACAGCTAGATTTTTCACTTAGTCATTCAGAAGGTTTGGGAAGCGGATTAATTTGGGCTGGCATTCCACCCTCGGACGGATGGACGAGTGAGCGCACTATTCGGCTAGGGGACATGCTACGAGCGTGTGTGTGATAGATTTTGGAGGTAGGCCAGGATGAGCATTTGCGTTAATTGAGTTTGCCCATAATAGCTATCACTCAACTGTCCAGATGGCGCCCTTCCAGGCACATTATACGGGCGAAATGTAGATGCCGGTTGGGCTGGTTTAGTGGAGAGAATCGGCGTTGATTGGGCAGGACATTCAGCGGTCGGAGGAGAGTGAAGCCTGAGAGCGCCTACTATTTTCAAGCCATAAGAAATGCATTATGTTGATGTGCGGCGCAGAGACCACAAATTTGATGTGAATGGTAGGTATTTAAGAAATCTAGATGAGCGAGGGTGATGAGATTGGCTTAAAGAAGGTAAGCTCGATCCGAGATTTGTTAGGCCTTATCAAAAAATTCGTGAAGGAGCCAGGCCAAGTGGCATATGAGTTTAACTTGCCTCCAGAATTAGAATCCGTTCATCGGTCTTTCACGTATCCATCATGAGAAGCGCACTTAGGAGACCCATCGAAGCGGTCGATCCAGGATATCCAGGTTACGGAAGAATTGGCCTATGAAGAAGTTCCAGTAGCTATCTTGAACAGAACAGATTCGTAGACTGAGAACCAAAAGATATTGCGTTTGTCAAAATACTGTGTAAGTAAGCTGAGGCAAGAGGAGATGACTTGGGAGGCGGAGAATGTGAAAACGAGATATCACTCACTTATTCCAAGCATAGCCAGCCAAGAGGTATGTTAGTATTGTCACTTATGCAGTGCCTTATAGTATATATATATAAGTGAAATGATCGATCTTAATCATCGTGTGAATACTGTAGTATTTGTGTGAGTATTTGTATTGGACTTTTCTGCATTTCGGGTTTTGGGATAGTCCATATTACGGAAACTGCCGAACTTTTTCTAGAAACAAGTTGGAGTAAATTGGGAAGTCCTCTAGATGAAGTTTACATTGAGGACAAATGTTCTGTGGAGGAGAATGTACACCCGTAAAATTCCCAACATAGATGGCCTATTCGCATGTTGGTTAAGAGTATTTGAAAGCCATACATGTTAGAAAAGGCCCAGGGAAAACGGACAAGAAACTGTCGAACCATCGGTGGAAGGAGGCGGGCGAGCCCCTCCGCGATGGCAACATGTCAAGGAAGGGAGCCTCCGCGTTGGCTCCATGACACGTTGGCCTTGTCCGGGGCTCAAGTATATAAACCCTCCACCTCGGCTTAATTCATTAAACATCTTAAAATTTCTAGTGTGATAATTGGCGTGCGTGAGGTTTTGATAAATTGCTCGCTCCGATTACGCCGATCAAATCTACAAATTCAAAATTAACCTCAGATACCGAGGTATTTAGCGGCGGGGATCATTCCCTACGGATTTAGTTTCATGAAATTCGGTAGGCAAATCATCGTGCTCACAGAGGCTAAGGTGAAGTGGAATTCTCAAATTGAGTGTCAATGTGCTCCTAGCCTTAAAGTGAATATTTCTCCCTTCTAGACTATCGAGAAATAGCAAGTTTTCGACCGTCTTTCGATAAGTCAAAATTTGGGCTATATATATATCAGTGATGTTTTTCTTTAGAATATTGGTGTATTTAGTTCTAATTGACATATATGTGAATGCGGTTAGGAGAAATAGGCTAGATCTTGGCAGAGGCTTAGATGCGTTAGTCGGATAACCCGAGGTTAAGGTATGTAAACCAATTTCTTCGGCAAGTTAGTACTCTAGCCTAGCATAATTCAGTGAACTCCGTAATAGAATTCCCGGAGTTGAATGTGAAGTTTGTGCAAGTTCGGTAAACTGTTTTGCTGTTAAAATCGTATTCGAGTCTAAAAGTTAGTAAGCGGCGCCAAATGGCGAGTTATCATTTGGGCTTCATTATAGCCTAGTCACCATTTTAGCAAGCATATTTTAGAATAATACTGACATATATTCGGAGATAAAAGTTATTAAAGTAAATCAGATGGACGAGATAGTAACTTAGCTCTGAGTATAGCCATACGGTCGGATATCTTGGCTACGGTATAGCCATGCAATGGGATAGTATCTTGCTCCCAGTATATCCATACGATAAGATAAAGATCCCAGTTCTGAGTATAAGCGGTATGAGAATCCCGGTATAACACGAAAGAGTTCGAATAAAAATCGGGAATTGAGATAGTATTTTTCGGTTTAAACATGCTTTGCTATATACGTGTTGTGGTATTGAGGCTTGATTGTGTCGTGAGGGCACCCTTTTGAGCGTCCTCGCCACTTACTGGATTAGTAAGCATGTATGGCGGGTAGGTATCACGTCCTCCAGGTAGCATGCCATCCATGATAGGGCGAAGATAGGATGAAGCTTTCCCAATATCCAGCTCCCGATCGGCATTGCAGTATAGTTTACCCATTTGTATGTGGAGAGGCAATTTGAATACGATTCTGATTACGGATACGATCACGAGAGTCACGGACTCAGACACAGTTATTTATATAGAAGGCCATGGCCAGGCCGGAGACCTAGGGGGCGGTAGAGGTGCTCGTAGTTAGTAGATGGTGAAGTGACTTATTTTGGTTGGTTTTAGTCGGGTAGGGGTATTAGATTGTTTGATTGGTTGGCACCAACCGGCTTATAGAGGTTAGTATTGGTTCTTGCTTGCTATATATATATATATATGTATTTATATATTATATATTAGATAATAGGCAATGAGATCGCCAAGTCGGCAGTACGCTCCTGCCCTATCACGGTCTGAAAAGTCGATTCGCTTACATCGGTTCTTATAGATTTAGTTACTTCCTGCTATTCAGACTTACTAGTTATGTTTGTTTATATTCAGATGTGTTCGAGTTGCTTTGCATACTCGTACCGGTGGTACGCGCCCAGTTGGGCGCTGTATTACTTACTTGCAGGTATTAATAGACGAGGAGGCGATCCCTCATGATTCCCGGCCCCGTATAGAGTCATCAGCTCACATCATCTGGAGCTTGATATTCAGAGGTGTAGTTCATTTTATTTTGTTATACACAAGTATGGGTAGATCGGGCCTGTCCGTCATTTCACTCCGATGCACTCATAGAGGCTTGATTGTATATATACATCTCCCTTTGTAGTTGAATTGTGCATTCATTGTGAGGCCGTGCGTTTTGTTTAATTGTTTAGCATTCTGATTATGTTGGCCGTGTAGGGCCATAATCTGATAGTAGTGTTGACCTTGCCGGTCACGTAGTTGCTCTGATATCCTTTATGTTGGAGTCACGGATGGTAAGACAGCATAGGTAGCCTTGTCGGCCCGCATAGGTTCCCTTTATAAGTATGTCTCTGGTTAGCTGGGGCTATTTGCCTGCAGGTGGCTATAGGCTCAGTGTTCCGGCCGGAGGCTGTATTCGACCGTTATATGATCGTTGTTTCCAATCTCCAGGTTAGAGCTAGCCGGGCTGAGATGTGCTTAGGCTCACCGGATAGCAGTCGAGTCCTACTAGGGCACCGGGGCAGTCCTTACCCCCAAGGCGAGGCGTGACAGTATATATATATATATAGATATAATGGTTATGTATATATAATAATATATATAATAGATATGTATATATAAATATATATAGTAATATATATATAAATAATATATTTTGTTTTAATTTATAAATTTAATATAATTGATGGTTTTTTTTTTTTGATATATTATATATATATATATATATAATATTATTCTGCCTTTTATTTCATTTTATATATATAATAAAGTATAGCGTTAATTATTTAATTATGCGCGGTTGATTAATATGCTTGTTCATAGACTTTGTTTAATGCGGCGAATAAACTGAAAAGAAAAATGGTATCCTTAGAGATATATGTTTGATACGTTCATGTACGCCTCTAATTAGAATTTTACTATTATTGCTCTAGTGTTTTTCCGTTTTACTTGAAAGTTAGAAAAATAATAAATATTTAAAAATTTGGTGTAATGGAATCTTGTTAATATGATTGATAATCTTGTTATTGTCTTGGCAGATATTTGGTCAATTAGAAATTAATTAGCATGGTAAATGAGTAGTTTGTTTTTAATCCGCATAGTAAGATTAATTGTGTATATGTATAACTGATAGCAAGTCCTTCTTTATCTAATTCATTTTCCTTCCCCGGCTAGCATCATGACTATGATTTTGGGAGAATAATTTAAGTTAATTCCTCTCATATTTAATTTATTTCATCCTTTATGATAACGCCAATATTTTATTAGTTTGTTGGCTTTCTTAAGCGTAATTATTGACAACTTATTTAGCGTTTCTCTACTATGACCTGCCTTATTTAATATTTAATGGCCTTTAAAATTTTTATTATTCTCACTTAATATATTAATTATATATTAAATAAAATATTTGTTGATGGATCTTGATTTCGATTTTTTCGTTAATTAAGCAAAAAAATTTACGGCTTGTTTATTCTCATCCCTTAATTAGAAATTAGTATGAGATGCAATTATGATTTGCCCTTTATTTGATTTATTATTTATTTATTTGTTTGAGCTAAATATTCCATATAGTTTCAGCTTTTTACTAATTAAGGAAAAGATTGGTGTGATTGATAATCCTCTTTCCTTCATAATCTAGTACTTGTTTGAGTCGTTGAAAGTGCCGTTTAGTCTGTTGTCTGATTTCGTCTCTGTTTGTTTTTAAGGAAAGATCCCTCACTGTTTGCCTTTTTCCAATTATTCCTTCTTGCCCTTTTCTTAATTTGAGCATGTGTTTATATATGTTAATTTTACATTGAGTTGTATATTTGCTAATTTATTCCCCTCCGTTAATTGATCTAGCGTATAAATATTTTAGGTAAGGTTTAATTTGATTTTTAGGATGGATCTTTGTTCCTGATTTGATTTGATTTATTTTAATTAGCTTTGTTAATTAAGGAAAATCTCCTAATTACCATCATAATAAATTGCTCCCCTTCCTTAGCAATTTTGATATTAGTATTATGGTGCATTTTAAATTGATTTAATTAAATTGTGATTTATTTTTAATCAAGGTTATGTCTCTTAATTAATCATTTAATTATTCTCCTTCCATTTACTCTTATTGGATGAATTTGTTTGTCTCCTATAAAAAGCCTCCTTTTCTTTTCATTTCGGGAAGATTGTTATAGACTACAATACTTTATTTCAAAATATGGCTCTTTTTCTTCTAAAATCATAGTCTTCCATCCCAATTCAACATTACCACTAATGGAAAAGCCTTTTGAAATTGTTGTTTGCTAATTTATCCTTTCTTTGATTAGGTTAGTATTTCTCATACCTCATTTGATAATATGAGATGAAAATTCATACTCGCATCATTTTATAATAGTTAGGAACTTTTCAAAAATTTATTAATATAATTTCAAAAATTTAAAAAAAGAAAAAATTAAAAAAACAAAAAAAACATGTAATTTAATTAAAATTAAAATTTTAACAAGTTGCAACTTATAAAGCCCAAATATATATTTTATGGGTATATGTTTTGTATTATTTGTTAAAACGGTTGCTACTAATTTGGAGAGGAAGAGTTGTCAGGGCAAGGGACTGTAGATTTTGTTAATTGAGTTTTTTTAATTGTATTAGTTGATTATTTTATTTCATCAATTTTGTAATAATTGTGATAAAGGCTCATATTCAGTAAAAGGGAGTTTATTTGGGCGGGTTTGTATGTTCTTTATTATTTTTGTTCTTGATACTAATTAGGCAAATTTCAATTAGAAAGCATGCATATAGGACTGATACATACATAATTGTTAGAAATCATGCCTATAGGAATAATATAAATTTAATTATTTCTAATAATAGAAATCATGTCTATAGGATTAACTTACATTTCTCAAATTATTTCTACTAGACATTATTCCCTATAGGAACCAAAAACAATACGTCTCTAAGTCTTATGTTATTTGTAAATACATACTAAGTTACCCCTATTAAGTCTCGCTTTATTTTTCTTGAAATCTGTTTGATAATTTAAATAAAGGCTGATATGTATAAGTATTTAAATGTTTTGTTCATATAAGATGCTTCCTAATTGCAATCTAGACACCATGCATATTTAGTTATGTATTGTCTGTATAAATTATATTTCCGTCAAACGTTTATTATGTATTGAATATTTAAATTTGATCATTTTGCATTAGAAATCATATTTCAAAGTTTATTTACATGTTTAGAAATCATGCTCATAGGACTTGAGGCTATATGAAGCCCATATGTATTTATCATTTTGTGTTTAATTATTTGGCGTTAATCACTCTTTAACAGCCCCTAGGATGTTTTAGATCCAAAAATCCATTGATTATCAATACCTCCCTGGACGTTAAGTTGGGGATGGGTAGTCTAATGTTAGAAGTAGTTGGATTTTCTTCACTGAAAGCGTTATAGGATTAACAATTAATTAACTAGGCGGGCTAGTGGGAAGTGATAGTCTGTGCCCGCTGAATAATGAAGTAACCTCAACAGGTTGTGAAATATTATTTTAGTCGCACGAGGTGATCCGTTAGGTTAAAATAAAAGGTAGAGCTGTTTGATTACCTTAAGGGATACGTAGAGCCTCTTTAGAGTTATTTATAATTAAAATAATGGTTTATTTTTATTATTACTTCATTAATGTGCCCATTTATTTGTATTTTTATTTACTTGATTTGTTTGTCATAATTTTTTTATTTATTGTTAAATAAAAAAAATAAAATGACAGTAAGCGCTTTTAATTTATCTTGCCTAAATTTATTTCTCCTTGCTTGTCTTTAAATATTTTGTTTTATATTATTATAATATTAAGCTAATATCAATGTTATTCGTTCACTTAGATAATTCCCCACTTTTAATGAATCAATGGGAACCATTTGTGGACCTCGAAGGTGTCTAACACCTTCCTTTCGAGTAATTTAAGCCTTGCCCGACTCTGGTAACCTAGGTAATAAAAATTTTCTTAGAACGGTGCCCTAAAGCACCTTAATTCATTAGGTGGCGACTCTCTTCTTTTAACCCTTAAGAGACGTCACATGTTGTAACCCTTTCCCTTGAGAAAAGATAGGGCGCGACACCCTAGAAATTAATACATTTGATTAAGAACTTGATTTCGCCAGACAGTGAAAAATTTAGGCATGAGTGATAAACCCTCATTCCATATCCCTACCATACCTAGTAAATGTTTTCCAAAGCGCATTTAAAGCCTAAGAAAATTGGGGAAAGTAGGAGAATTCACAAGCGATCTTGAAGGGAATCTCAATATCTTGCATGAATGAAGTCTAATGGGTTAGAATAAAGATAAACTCTCTTAAACCTCCTTAAGGGCTTAAAATGATGTCATTAGGAAGTTAGGAGCTCGAAATTATGAAAATGCCCATGTGGTCGCAAGGAAAAAGGTCACTACTAGTCACCACGGCGGGTACAATGATTCCATACCACCAACCTATGACTCATGGTTTCCTCCCATAGCTACTTCAGTCAATTTCTCAAACTCTCTAATTATTTCCAGACCTCTACCATGACCCATAATTCTACTACTACAAGTCATACAATCACACGTATAACCGGACACAGCTTGCTTCCGGTAGCATACTATGACTCTGTGACTATGATTCGTACCACCAAACCATGCTCCTGGTGTGGACTCGTGAATGCAGGGGATGAGCCTCTAAACTTTATCATAGGTCTTCTACATTCGTACCCGACCCAGTCAATCTTGAGAAAATTTACGAGACTTTTTTGCAGAACATATTCAACTTCATAAGTCTTAGAAAACTTTAGAGTGTTACAACCTCTAAAATAGTACATAGATTCAGTAAGTGGTACACATGAGATGACGCCAAACAAGCATTTGTCTAACATTTTAATTCATAATATAGATACATTTTGATCATGTTTCCTTGACCAAGATAACAAAGAAAAACAGTAAATCTTTCATGATATGGAATCGGATAGAAGGCAAATTTCTCGGATGCTTTTGTCTGCCCATGAAGGAAGGTGAGATAGGTGATTATTTTCTTCAAGCTCAAGATTCCCTTACTTCAACTATTTAATCTCGGTTATGGATAAATTTTTCGATGAAAATGGTGGAAGGACTCAAATTGACAAAATCCTAAGTTATTCATCTTTATAGGCAACTATACAAGCGATTCGGAGTGGTTCAACCGTTTTGGGATCAAGAAAAAGGATGATGCTTAGCCGTAGTCACATAAGGACCAAGACAAGATCTGAGAGAGAACAGCACATCATTACATCCAAAACTATTTTCAAGCTTTATCCCAACATTATTACTCATGCTTAGGACCCTCAATACTTTGTTGTCCACCCTAATATACGGTCTATAGTTCCCAACCCTTATGCTCGACCACCAAGTTATAGCTAATAGCGACCGCCAATACATTAGAATCCTCATACTTCTCCTTAAAATTTTTGAGCACCCTATAGCCAATCTAAGGCAGAATATGGAGGATATCATAGGCCTAGGGATAATTTCATAACCACTTGGAAGTCTTTTTAGCTTGTTTGAAAGTGAAATGTTTAAATATGATAAGAACGATTCCTCAAATTATGTAAATCCACGTGAAGTTTAACCACCTTCACACATAGTGTGCATATCACATTACGATGCTCCCGAATAGAGTTTTTGAAGATTGTCGAACTTTAAAAAGATGGTAGAAAAAAACATTATCCAAGAAAGATGATTGTGGTGAAGAAAGTGATCCTCCAAATGTCACTCAAATCCTTTACCAACACATAATGATACCAGAAGCTTTAAGCCCCAGGATGATATGTGGTAGAAAGAATTCACAATGAGTTCTTTTAAGTCGTTATTTGCAAAATCTTCTATATTGGCTCTAGACGGTAGCATTGAGGATGGTTTTGATTAGAAATCAAGGATCTTCTTGTTGAAGAAAGAAAAGATATTTGAAATTGATAGAGGTTCTGTAAAGGCTAATGTGCAAACTATGGATAAGATGTCAAGCTTGGTAGTTGGAAAAACACTTCTCTTTTTGCTAGAAAGGAATATTGGTTATTTGTTTTGTCATTATTTCTATTATCATAATTTATTTTAGGGTTATAATTCAAATTTTATTTTGTAAAAATTAAAAACACAAAAATAATAAAAATATTTTTATTTTTTGTCTCTTTGGTGAGTCTTGTCGTAGGTTTGTCGTTTGGGTTATTGCAGGGTTGTAACCTGGGGTCGGGTTGTTTCTTTTGTTGTTAAATCCTTCTATCTTTTTATTTAATTAAATGCAATTTTTATTTTAATCATTTAATACATACTACTTAGATCTTCTTGTATATATTTTTTTCATTTTAGTTTTGTTGACGCAGCATGCATGCAGAATTTCTAGCCAGATCTTAAAGTCCAATCTAGTCATGAATCCATTACCAAATAAGTTGGAAAGGCGAAGAAAAATATTTTAGGAAATCATGAGAATGACATCAATATATAACAGAAAGTTACCTCAAGCAATTTGAAGTGGATCAATTGATAAAACGCATCCTTCCTCATCAAAATTAAAAGATCAAGTTTGATTCTAGTTGACATGTGATACATTTGTGAAGAGGTATTTTTGAATGAAACTCTCCAATTGACAAGCATGAAAGAAAATGTTACGAGACATATCCATTGATGCGGATGCTCTAAATGATATTATATTTTTCACTTTTTATTCTCGAACAACATTCTTTATCTTGGCATTTTTAGGATTGATATGATGAAGGTTTCATTACGCTATCCAAATACCGTGTCATCCTTTGCTACCCCTTTGAGCCTTAATTTTATTACTCTTTCTTACTCCTCTTTTGGAATTAAAATAAAGTCAATAAAAATATCAAATAGTAAAAGAAAACAACAAAGAAAGAGTCAAGAAAAAGCTCAACAAAATAGAAGAACAAGTTTCTTGAACTACATTTGACCTAATTCTTGCTTGATAAGATATGTAAACGACCCTACTCGTGGTTTGATCCAACAAGTAAAAATCCAAAAATTTCCTAGTCTCAAAGAAACTAGGGCAAAATAAAGGGTTTTATATTTTTATTTTTGCAGAAAGAGTTGATTCCAAGGTTGAAATCTCAATACTGTTATTTAGTGTTATTTTTAGCCTTGATGCAGTTCTTTCTTTCTAAACACATCCAAAAGTCATATTACAATTTAAAGAAAGACCTTCAGATCAATTTTTAAGAATTACAAAGTCAAGATGCTTCGGTGCTGATTATCATATAAAAGAGCCAATATCATGTTGTCTTGCACAAGGAGTCAAAGAAATAAAAGTTAAATGAGAGAGTTTTATTAGTAAAAACCCGACGGGCATTGTAAGTCGATAACGAGTTGAGAGAAGCCCAATGAGAGAGTTTTATTGGACCAAAACCCTCATAGGCGCCCGTAAGGCGACCGTGAGTTGCGAGAAGAAAAATGAGAGTCTTATTGGTAGAAAATCCTCAAAGGAACCATAAGGCGACGTAAAACCCGATAGGAAAATGATGAATTATGATAAATTTATCGGAAAAAATCATTGATCACACTAACCGAATATGAGCCTTGTATCTAATGCAAAGTTAACATAGAAGCCCGATTTTAATGTTTGAAAGTTTGACAAGTTTGAAGATTAATTTATTTTGATAGATCAAGTCGCTTAATGCAAAATGCATGTCATGACATTGAAACTTATTTGTCCTATTCAAAGAAGTCCTTTCTTTTAGTCCTTTGTCAAAAGGGATATCTCTTGTTAAATATTGTGTCCTTTTATTTTGTACTACTTTATTTATTTAGATTCACTTTAAGTCAGTCCTTGTTAAGACAAGTAAGAAATAATTTTAAATTATGCCATCAGCTTCCCAATTACATAAAGAAAATTCTAGCACATCAAAGTGACATGATTGAAGATGAAATTGGATGGAATTTTTGACAATTGACAAATAAAAGGGGTATATGAATCCAAGATTTAATGGTTGTTGGAATGTGGAAACAATACAACAGATAGGAGGTTTGAAGCTTTGAAATCCATCATAGATGTCTCCAATGGTAAAAGAATTATCAATATGAGTTGGCCAGGCAATATAAGCACAATCTGCAATCTAAAGTGGGTGAACATGGCAACAACGGAGAAGCGTCTTCAAAGCCAAGGCTACGACCAACCACTATTTTTGAAACTCACAATTTTTTCCTTCTTTTTCTAGGAGCAATCTTGCTGACATAAAACCCAGCAGAATTCGAGTTTGCAAACACGGCTATAATAAATCCTTTCACTTTTTATCTTATTCATATATGTTTAAATTATTTTTATTATTTTCTAGAATAAATATTTTCTAAGTAAGGATCATCATTTCATTATTCTCCTAGGATAAACATTTTCTCGTCGACACCTTTATTTGTTTTTTTCTTGGAATAAATACTTTCTAGTCTAAGATTGTTATTTTCATTATTCTCCTAGAATAAATATTTTCTAGTCTGAGATATCATTATTATTCTTCTAGGATAAATATTTCCTGATACGAGATAACATTTCATTATTCCACAGGATGAATACTTTTGTCCCCGAGATATCATTTCATTTATCTCACAGGATAAACACTTTCTAGTACGAGATCATCCCCATTTAATTATTCTCCTAAGATAAATACTTCCCCTGATCGAGATTATTTATTTATTTATTTATTTTTTTTTCTCTCCTAGGATAAATACTTACTAGTCTAAGACAGCTATATTTTCTTTTCTCACGGATAAGCACTTTCTAGTCTAAGATTGCTATTTTCTTTTCTCCTAGAATAAATGCTTCTTAGTCTAAGTTATTATTTCCTTATTTTCTAGGATAAATATTTTCTAGTTTGAGACCTTAGTTTTGTTGTTCTCCTATGATAAGCCTTCTAGTTTGATACCTTTTATTTTCCATTATTCTTCTAGGAATAAACACTTCCAAATCTGTATTTATTTTTGACTTTGATTGTATAACTCACAAAAATTTTTAAAAAAGCTGAGTTAAAATTTTTGTAATGTTTTATTTATATTAGCTTGCGATTTTTTCCAAAGAAAAACATAAGATTGATATGCAAGAGATAAATTAGCTCTTACCCGAGCATTCATAATCTCAATGACCAGTCAAAAGTCAACTTTTTAAAATGCATGTAGTAGCTCACCATCGGCATATATTCCCTGCAACTGCTAATTAAGAAATAAGTCAACATAGAGAATGCCTTGTAGCTTGTCAACTGAGAAAGGAATCGAGAACTCAATCCAAGCCCCAATTCAACCTCAAGCTTCAGATTCAGATATCCACTTTGATATGGGTTGAAAGTGAATCAACAGTCAATTGAAATTCATGCGAGATTCAAGAGAAGCTATAAAGATATAATTTTATACTTGTATTTTCTTTTAACTTTTATCATTCATTTTGATATAACGCGGGAGCCACGGACGAGCCTTGGCAAGATCTCACTTAACTCTTCATCTCGTCATGTTATATAACCATACCACTTTAACCCGAACTACATGTGATCGATTTTCTTATAACTAAGTATGTAGGCTCCCTAAAATCAGGGCTAAATGTTATCATTCTCTTTCCTCCTTTTCATTTAAAATAACGGTTAAGTCAAAATTTGTCTCGATTCTCTACATTTTGTCTAAAAAATATTTGGACTTTTTCTACATTCAAAGAGGGCAAGCGCAGATACACTTAATTTTTATCCTCCGTAGTTTTACACTATTTTAGCATTAAATATTTTTTTCAAGTAATCTTAATATTTGTAACTTTTACATTATTTTTAGTCAATTTTATTTGTGAAAATTTAAAAGATACAAAAATATTCACATTTTAGAGTACAAGTTTTATTTCTAGTAAAAAAAGAAAATTTTATATATTTTAATATTATCTTTATTTTATGCAAATATTTTCTCATTTCCTCACCGTAATATCTCATTATATTGTTATTTCTTATCCTCTTTATAAATCACTCACATCCCACCATCTTAAAAAAATTCTCATTACATGACAAAAAATTAATCTTGGTCATCAAAGAATACCTACACTTTCACTACACCCTATAATTAGAAAGCCTAAACCTAGAGAAGGGGAACTTAAGCTAGAAAAATATCACAGCAACTAAGGAGACAAGCTGTTGTCTTTTTTAAAAGAAACTTTTGCTGTTGCTTCTTTTCTTTGTAGCTTCAAATAGATAGTACTTTCCACCTAAGCAACCATTTTACTAATTAAAATTAAGGTTCGAGTGAGTTCGTCGACATTTCGTTCGTAGTCGTCGACGTGGGTTTCAATTTTTGAGTGGCCTTTTAATAGAGATCCTGTCATTGGCTTAATATTATTTTTAAAGTTCTTGTCGTAGCATTTTCTTTGAACAATCAACTGTACTAGCTAAACCGAGGTTTGTGAACTACTATATTGAAAGAACAATTATTTTCACTCGAGTCCATTCTCTTCTCCGCTTATCTTATCTTATTTATTTGTTCATTGAATTGTTTAATATTCTAATGTGTTCAATCTATATTCTTGCTTTATTCTTTAGAGATATTAATTTATTTAATATCTTTTAAAGATATTTGATATGCTCACATACTCATATATAACTTTTGTTTATACTTTCTATTGGGAAAATATATGAATTCTTGACGTAGGAGATAGAAATATTTATTTTAAATTTGAGTGGTAATTAAGTGAATAAGAATGAATTGGAAAAAGGAGGCTTTCTATTGTGTCACATTTTCTTCAAGTGAATCTTTAATATTAAAATAAAAATATTTTTAATTTTTTTAATTTTTTTAATTTTTTTATTATTTTTGAAATAAATTAAAAATTGCTTAAAATAAATATTTTATAGCCTTTAATACTATAAGAATAACTAAGTACAATTAAGCTCTTATCAAATTGGTAGAAAAAATGTTCAACGACTTTGTTACTTTTAACTCACTGCTTCTTATATTGTTTAACTTACGTTATTTTCTTTCTCTAAAGTTGTCTGGTTGCTTTACGAGTGCCTTTGTGTACATTCCTCTCATATAATTAAGTCATAGTATTGATC
This sequence comes from Datura stramonium, assembly GCA_018107945.1. NCBI lineage: Eukaryota > Viridiplantae > Streptophyta > Magnoliopsida > Solanales > Solanaceae > Datura > Datura stramonium. The sequence goes on from JACEIK010007216.1 coordinate 41,948, forward strand.
CGGATGAATTAGGGCCTAGACCAAGTTTAAGACTCATTTATGAGAGTGAGATGAAGTGTGAACTTAGTACAAACCCTGTTGTCAAAAGAGAAAATAATTTGCTCAAAAAGACAAGTTGGACTTTTTAATTTAGAAGGTATTTTAGATATCAGCTAATTAACTTAAGTGATAATTGACGATAAGATTGGAAAGCGCTGCAGCCGATAAGTTTCCTTATTAAAATTCATATATTTAAAGTAGGATTAATAGGATGTATAGACTTGCTAAGTATGCTAGATGTTTGCTTAGGCGCGAAAAAATGGGATGACTTATAAATGCCTCAAAATGCAAGATATAAATCAATAATTACAATTGTAAGGTTGGAAAGCGTTGCTAGAAGTACCTACGAGTTAATAATTTAAGATAGTTCAAATAAGTTTTTTAAATAATGTATTCAAAGTGAGACAAGCTAGATATAAGTTGATAAAACAATCATGATAGAATCATGGAAACTTGAGTATATCCCCATAACACATTCTCCTTAGTTAACAGAATTTTTACCCAATCTTTTATCTTTATAGATAAAAGGAAATAAGAGTCATTTTCTTTTGATTAGGGATTCAAAAAGTTGACTTGTAACACCAAAACTCAATTTCAAGTAGCAGCTCTAAATAAATAATATTAATTCCTTCTCAATTTGTCACTTGATTGAAAAAATATTTTTAAAATAAGAAACCCACTTCCGTCATTCGATGGGAGGATTGTCAAGTGTAACACAGTTGTGATGCTCTGCTAATGATGAAACGGAAATGATACAACTAATTCTAAACCAATCCATGCTTCTTTTCACCTAGATGATGTAGTGACAAGCGATGTAGTTTGATAATGAACTTGTGTCTAGCACTTTCGTGCTTCAAGTGATGGTCTAGTAGTTTCAGCAGACCAATTCTCAAATGGAGTGGTGACATAAAGACTCAATAAGTTGTTGATGCTACTAAATTAGAAAATAAAAATGATGCACAGTCAAGATCACTACAATCTAATTCCTTCTCTATGTCGATCCTCAAGGAATACGATTGAAAGTTGATCTTTCGGGTAGTTCAACACTGGTAGTCAACAGCAGAAGTTGGTGCAAGTACTGAGATTGAATCACGACTAATTGTGCACCACAAATTATACGAGTTCTTGAGAGGGCCAGGACACCATATGGTGACAACACAGGAAAAATCAGCTCTTATAACTCCTTATGTCTCTTGCTACAAGTAGAGAAGAGACACACAAAGGAACTCCAACAACTATAAGGAGGTTTTAAAGTGTCACTCACTAACTTTTTAGTAGTAATGTAAGAGGAGATTAATGCTCTTTACAGCAACCAAACCTAGACACTTGATTTTAAAACTACAAGAATGATCATAGTTAGTTCTAGATGGGTTTTTAAAACTAAACTAAAGGCAATAAGACAGACAAATACAAAGCAAGACTTTTGCTAGAGACTTTTCCCAACTTGGAATTGACTGAAGAGACATTTAGTCCTGTGGTTAAGGCCACAACCATAAGAGGTAGTACTTTCGGTGGTTGTCGGCTCAAAGTGGGAGATCAAACAATTAGATGTCAAAACTGTTTTATTACAATACTATCTATAGGAAGAAGTACACATGAGCCAACCTCCCAGAAGTTTTACTAATATAGGAGTATCCTAATCACGTATGTTTGTTAAAAAGGCATTGTATGGCCTCCAAGCGGTACCTAGGGCCTGGTTTGACAGTTGATCCTTCATCTTGACTTCATATGTAGTAAGGCAGACCCTCACTTGTTCACACTCCATTATGTAGGCGGCACAATTCTTCTTCTATTGTATGTAGATTATATAATTATGTAGGAAGTAATCCACAATGTGTCTCGAGAGATTATAACAAAACTTGGTGGAGAGTTTGCCATGATAGATCTTGGACCTTTTTATTTCTTTTAGGAATTAATGTCAGATACTTCTTAGAAGGGATTCATTTGAGTCAAGGCAAGTATGTTGTTGAGATTCTTGGCAAGAGTGATATGTCACTGGCAAAGGCAATGCAAAGCAGCTTACAAAAAGGCTGCGAGAATTCTATTGATGCCTCCTATATAAAGGCATTGTGGGAAGTCTTCAATACTTAACACTGCTGGAACCTGATATCACTCATGCAGCAATCCATGCGAGGTCGGTTTATGTAGAATCCAAGTAGTGAGCATTTTCAAGGTGTAAAAGAATTCTTGGAGTATATCAAAGGATTCTACAACATGGTCCCAAAATCATTTCACAATCACCATTCAGATGCATACTGGCGAGGTTTTTCACTTACTAGGAGGTTAACTACTGGATACACACTATATACCTTAGTGCAAAGCTTTGCATCACATTGGGCATCTAAAAAACAAACTATAGTAGCAAGATCAAATGTTGAAGCTGAATATAGAGTTGTGGTATCTCTTTGACTAAAAGGACATGGATCAGCTATGTTCTCCGCTGACATTAATTGTGTATCTAAGGACATTTCCTACTTTGTATTGACAATCTAAGTGCCTTATATATGACAGTGAATCTAGTTATGCATGTTAGGACCAAACATGTGAAAATGGACTACTATTTTGTTGAGAAAAAAAAAGTAGCTAGAGCACTACTCACACAGCTTGTGAGATCCAAGGATCAGCTAGCTGATATACACACAAAGGTCTTGCCGAAACTAATAGCTGTGTTTGCTGGTTTTAGAAGCAAACTAGGAATTACTGTTCCACCACTCACTGGCTTAAGGGGAAGTGGTAGAGATAAGAAGGATCAAGAGATCCAAAGGTGAAGGGAAGTTAGTCATGGTTGAAGTATCATACTAGTACTCAACTTTACCTTATAATAGTCCTTGTATGAGTCTAAGTATAGCTCTTGTATAAGTCCACGTCTAATTCTTATATTATATTAGCATAGGACTCTTGTAATTGTATCTAACTCTCTCATATTCTTCTACAATAAATAGAAATTATAATGTCCAGATTACACAATAGATTCTCCCAAGCGGCGTAAGAGCCTACGAGAAGGTGAAAAACAATGATGTAATCATCCAAGTCTAAGATACCGAAACAAAAAACCATAAGGGAATTAACCTTAGTGAAATCAACAAGCACCAACCAATAGGAAAAGACACCATTGAAGCTGAGACATGGAAATAGCCAGCAATGCGGTGGAGAGTGAATACAAATTTAATAATTACAATTGTCGGGAAAATGAGCATGGGAACTCTGACAGTCTAGAAAAGAACCATCTATTTGAAGTCATAGAAATGCGGCCTCTCCCGGTTAGGAGAGGAAGAAGTAGACCACAGATAATCTCATAAGAGGCGGGAAAATCTAAGCAGACGAGAGAAGGACACAAGCCCATGCGCCTCAAATTCGTCAGCACAGCAGATATCTTATTCTATGGAACCACATATGAAGCACCTTAGAGGATTTCTTTTGTCACTTAATTCATTAAGCATAATTAAGGTCATGGCATAATTAAATAACTAGTTTGAATTTATAATAAATGAAATTTTATCACGAATATTTACTATACAGTTATTTTTTTTAAAATTATTGTATATAAAAAAATAAAAAGTTAAAAAAAGTGAATGAAATTTGATTACTGAAAAGAGTTAAATGAAATTAGAAAAGGAAAAGAAATAAGAGAAAATGAAGAAAAATAGAAAAAAAGCAAAGTAGGTATGAAATGATTATTATGAAAATAAAAGAAAAAGGTGAGAGAAAATAAAAGGAGAAAGAAAGAAAGGAGAAAAAACAAGTAGAAAAATAAAAAGGGGATATTTACACAAATAGCTAGTGGATTCCCCTTTATTTACATTTTTAGGCAGTGTATATAATTTAAACACTAATTATACATTGTTGTACATAAATTATACATATGTATACATATACCGGCTTTTAAGTTTACATTGTTGAGTGAACAGGTATTTGAATTAATTCTTCCAAATAGAAAAAGAAAAGAAAATTAAAAAAAAGTTAATTAGCTGGCTGAGTATATGATGTAATTGGTGTGACGGGTAGAAAAGTAAATGAATAGGGAAGGGTAATTAGTTTGAGTTTGTGAAAGTTAAAGTACTTTTTTCTAAATAGTTATAGGGTATGTAAGGTATAAATTATTTGTTTGGACCATATATTTGCATAAGAACCTGCAATTAAATGGTCAAGCCCGAATTATAATTATTCATCTAAATGACCCAAATTCAAAAATATTCTCAATTTAGGCCTTCAATCTTCAGTTCTTCCTGTAAACTGAACTCCAGCAGGAACCGGACTTGGGTACACCATGTAATTTCACCAACATTCTAGTCTTTGCATCCCCCACCCCCACCCACTCTTATTCCTGACAAATTAGAGACAATAATTTTGCTTACTTTTACATAAATCTCTAAATGTTGCGTAAAGAGTTGATACGTCAATCACAAATTGGAGGGAAGATGGAAGTAGAAACTGAGATAAAAGCCAAAAAGTATTATAAAAGAAAAATTAAGATAGTAATAAAGACGGAAGTTTTCTAAGTTTTGAAGTTAAGTATAATCTAATTACCCTTAATCTTAAACAAGTTAGAATTGACTATAAAATTATCATATTTTTTATTTATTTTGTATTTTAATTAAATTACATGTTTTTTTTGTTTTTTTAAAATAAAACACAAAAGTATTAAAAAATACAATATTTAAATATTATTAATTAATTAATTAATTTCTCTGATAAGTTTAAAACTTATGCTCAACTAATCTATCACTTATTTTAAAACCAGAGTATAATTGTAGAATTTAAGTCATTCACATCAATTACCGGAAATCAATATTAGGAGCAATTACTAAACCGTCGTAATTCTTAAGAGTATAAACAACAAATATAAGTATTTACATGTGTGTGTACTTGACTCAAGATATAAGCAGCAAATTGTAATTGTTAAATAATGGACCTCGAGAAACCCAGGATTATCCGACCCAAAGATGAGAAGCATGATGAGGATTGTTCAAAATTATATAAGGTAATGAGGATAAATCATCCACTCAATCTACTCAATTAAAATTGAATATTTTAATTTAAAAATTTTCCAATTTTTAATTTTTCAATATTTAATAAATTAAAAATTAAAATGAGATCTATTTCTGATATAATAAAAACATAATAAACTCTACTCAAGCTCAAACACTAGCTCATTAATGTGATTCTCAAAACGTGTTTACACTATTTTGTGCATGGAGGTATCATTTTACATTCAATAAACTTATCATGGAACCAGCAATTCAAATCCAAAGTGGTACTCTTTTTCTTTTAGTTCTCATATCAGGAAGCAAAACTTGTTTCAATATTCCAATTTTGATACAATTTGTTGGAAATTTTATGGCAAACGCTTGATTGTAAAATTTGTAGGGACTTCCTTAAAGTTTGAAGTAGTATCAAAGAAGCTATTTTTAAGGATATTTCATTTGGTGTAGAGTGTATTCCCATGATTCAACAAGCTCTTCTAATATAAAATTAGAAGCTAGAATCTGACAAAGATTTTTAAATAAAACCCAACACTTAAAAGATGATGAAGTAGAAATTTATTTGTTAAAATTTTTTCTCTACTCAGTCTTAGTCAAACAAGAGCAAACAATTTATAGGCTCATAAAATTTCTCCTAGCTAAAAGATCTAAGCAAGTATATCCTTTCCAGGGGGATGAACTCCGGATAAAATACAAAATCAAAGCCATTACACGCTATTGACTTGCAATTATTTGACAGCAAAACTTTAACGATAAATCTATGAAAAGCCATTATAAACGGCCAAATTTTACATAATAAATGTCATTCAAACTTTGATAGAAAACCTGAATTCTTATGTTTGAAATATAAATGCGAGATTTAAGAAAGGAAATATCTCCAAAAAGAATATTGAGGATAGAACGAAATAAAAAGTTTTGCTGGGTTTCACAAATGAGAACAATGCGTTGGATCTAGTGTCTCATAGACTATGAACCAGATCTAGATATAACAAGATTAAACTTATAGAATGAGTGGTGAAGTTTAGAACTTCTATGAACCAAAAATTCTTTTGTAAGCTCGGCGTCTTATTCTATCACATTATACTCACTGATCTTTGTCGTATCGTGATTTTGCGCTAAGAGGTCATGCGTGTATCCTGGAATTCATGAATGCTCTAGAAATCTGTCACAATTTCATCAAGCAACACCACTCCACACTCATATAAGTCCACCATCAAGTGTATTCTGGAGCAATACACCACCTATAAAGAATATGATAACGGATTAGAGTTTACAACTCAACACTTTTCCTTGCAAATTTGCACTACACACACACACTATAATAGATAACATATGAGACAAATTTTATAGTGCACAAGATCAAACAATGACTTGTTATTACCCATATGAACCTAATTCATGAGATATCAGTCACGTAGGTTGAGTTACTATCATGTTTGATATACAAGTTGACAATGTGAGTAGGTTATCATCATATACCATTATACAACTTGACAAAAATCTCATTCCCATTGAAGTTTCATTTATAAATTTTCTTCCCAAAGATTAGTTGGAAGTTGGCCAAATTTACTTGACATCACGCAATTTATGAATATAATTTCATTTCTTAATAATTATTTCACCGCATCTCAAACACATGTGTTTTATTTAAACACTCGAACTTAGCTAGAATTGTATCAATGTAGCCAACTCCAAAGCCACAAACAGATTTCATAATAATTAAATTATATATTCTATTTAGCTGATTTCATGATATTACAGGATATACACGCAACGAGAGATGGATTTTAAGATCCACCTAGCATCATTGTACCTCTACTTTAATAAATATTGAATTCCCGGTCTGCTTTATCAATTTGCTCTTTTCAAATATCCTCCACCAGAGAAGAAACAACATAATAATACATTTTAGGATCACTTAAACAAGATCAATATAAAAATCTTTACCAAAAATATTTTTGCTATCCTTGTAATTTTTCTTCTTCTCAAATCATCATTTCAAAATATATTCTTAATTTTTTTCTCCTATAATGTACTCCCAATCACATTAATATTAATAAACACAAAGTTTATATATAACACTTATTGTTAACATACACAATAAATATATCTCATCAAGTATTATACTTTTCATGCGAGAATCAAATAGCATAACTTTAACAAGTTACCCCATACTTTTAAATATTTGAGTCTAAGAGAATAACATTTTTATCAGAATTGAATAAGTAAAATAAGTTAAAAATTAATATGCACAAATAAGAAATTATTACAATACAGATTGCTTATAAAAATATTCATTTGATTGATGTAACTTTATGATACTCAAATAAAAATCTTTCACTCTAAATTTTTCTTTAAAAATAATTTCACAAAATCAAATTTGTTTGATCATTAGAACTATAAATCATCTCCCAGCTAATGACAATGGTTTTTTTTCATAAGTGATTTTAAGAAAAATCCTTTTATTCTGATAACTTGAATAGTTTTTGAATCACAAATATAAGTAAATCACTGCGTCTTCTTCAACTGGTGTGTATACAAATATACTTAATAGCACATGATCCCTAACACGATTTCTTGCATAAGCCACAAGATTCACTTGAGAAATAACCACAATAACTATATCATCCACTTAATCAAATTTATTTTACTAAGCGGGATTATCACTTCTCTAAATTTTCTTTACATTTAGGGATATGATGTCTTAATTTGCCCCACACAAATCAACACTGTTGCAATCTCATATTAATTTTCTTTGACTTAATATATTTAACTCACAAGTTATATATCACAAATAAAATAATATACATGAAAAGATCGTGTAGAAGAATATCATGCCTCATATATAGCACCACCAACAACAACATTCTCATATGCTATTTTTTATGTAATTAATATTGGAGACCAAAATCTTGAGCAGAATCATCTAATTAATTTAAAAAACTAAGAAATAAACAATATATACAAAAGTAGATGACAATCTACAAATATATTATGTGGAGTAACATACTATAATGTCTCAAGGACCTATCATGATATTTTCTGTTCATTTTAATATCCCTTTGAATGTCACATAATTCAACAACAAAATTTTATAAAATCTCAATATGATAAAACTCAAGAATTTGTCCAAAGTCTATTGTACACCAGTAGATTCTCCAATACAGATGGCCTATTTCGTATGTTGGTTAAGAGTTTTGAATGTCATACATCTTTAGAAAAAGGCTCGGGAAAGACCCGGATAAGAAATCCGTCGAGACCATGCGGAAGGAGGCCGGGCCAGTTGCCTCCAGCGTCAACAAGCATTCCACGGAGGAGAGGCCTCAAGTGTTGGCTCATATGACCTTGAGCCACGTAAATCCAAGTATGAAAGTCCCAACTTCGATTTTAATATTTAAAATTCTTATAATTTCCGAGTGAAAACAAAGAGAAAATCAGAGAGGAAGGAACTGAAGGTTTCTTGATAATTTCCGTCCGATTATGCGGAGTCAAACCACGATCCAAACTCAATTAATCTGAGATCTTGAGGTATTTAAGCGACAAGGAGCATTCCTACAGGTTTAGTTTAAAGGCAGAAATTCGGTGGCGATGAACATTGCTCGAGCTAAAGGTAAGTGGAATTGCTCCAAATTAGTGTCCAATATCTCCTGGCCCTAAAGTGAGTGTTCTCCCTTACAGACTTTCGAGAAATAGCGAGTTTTCGATCATTTTTGATAAGCCAAGTTTGGAGCTATATATATATGAAAGTGATACTTTTTTGGAATATTAGTGTATTTAGTTCTAATTGAAATATATATATGAATGCGGTTAGGAGAAATAGCAAAAGTGCAGTTGAACTCATTGGTGTTGACTTCCCAAACGAGACATAGCCAGCCAATTGCCAGCGAAGGTTCTAATAATCATGGTTGCTAATAAAATGCAAAGTGATGTATAAATAAATTCAAACAAGATTAGTGTGGTGTGGATTTATAAAGCATGTTTGATTAACAACCTTATTTGTAATGTGTTTATAATTCTGTCAAGAATAAAAGTTAGAAAAGCAATATCGAGAAAATCGGAATAATATCACGATTCTGATATAGCAGAGACAATCGGATCATATCTCGATTCTGATATAGCCCAGACGATCGAGATAGTATCTCGGATATAGTATAGTTCGGTAGAGAATCATTTAAAGCGAGAAAGAGTTAGGAATAAAAAATGAGAAAACAAATAGTATTTTAGTTCAAACATACTTTCTATATGTGATTATTGCTTATTTGAGACTTGTTTGTGATATGAGGCACCCTTTGGCGTCCTGCCGCCCACAGGTTGAAACAATGTCGACCCACCGTGAGGTAGGGGATACGTCACTCCAAGAGGAGTGGCAGCTGCAAATCCCATGATAGGACGAAGATGGGATGGGCTTAGTCCCATATCAAGTGTCAGCATAGCAATTACAACTTACCTGTTGTGCTTCACTTGAGACAAATTACGAGATACATACACGATTACATTTACGGTTTACGGTACAGGGAGTCCTCCCGGGCTCGGACACAGTTAATGTTTATATCAGAGGCCCATAGCCCAGCTGGAGACCCAGAAGGCCGGTAGAGTGCTCGTAGTTAGTAGACGAGTGGAGTGACTTTTTGGATGGTTTTGACGGGGTAGGGAATATAGATTGTTTGTTAGTTGGCACCTTGGAAACATAGAAATTTAGTATTGGTCATGCTTATTATATATATGTATATATATATTATTTATTACTAGTAGACAGCAGATCGCCACATTGACAAGTATACTTCTGCCTTACTCTCGATACGAGAAAAGCTGCATTTGAATCCTATCAGTTCGAACAATCCCCAGAGATGTTTCTCTCATTCGGGTTTCTAGTTATATTGTTTATATTCGATTTATGATCGGTTTGCTTTGCATACTCGGTACATGTGGTACTGACGCCCGTTTGAGGCGCTGCATTACCAGCACCCAGGTACTCATAGACGAGCGATCCCTCGTGATTCCCGGCCCGACTCATTGAGTCCTTGACTCACATCGTAGGAGCTTGACATTTAGAGAGTGTAGTTCATTTCTTTTGTTGTACAATACGGGTAGGTGGGCCCTGTCCCGACCATCTTATCGGTATTCATAGAGGCTTGCAGATTGTGTATATATATCTCCACAGCAGTTATAGTTGCCGGTGCGTGTGGGGCCGTGCGTTTGTTAGTTTAGTGTTGTTGATTGTGTTGGTAGTTGAGGCCGTATTGAATAGTAGTGATGACCTTTAGGTCACGTAGATATTCAATATTCATCATATTGATTTAGAGATAACTATACAGCATGGTAGCCTTTTCGGCTAGCCTAGGTTTCCCTATATAAGTGTGATTTAGGTTGGGCGTATTACGGGGCCCGGTGGCTATAGGCTGATCAGTAGGAGGTTGCTATTCTGACCGTTATATAGCCGTTGATTTCGAAATCTAAGATAGAGCCAGCCAGGCACCAGATGTGCTAGGCTCGGTAGTCTAGCGGTGATCCCGAGTCCTTGGGCACCGGTGCAGTCATACCCCAAGGCGGGCGTGACAAACTTGGTATCGGAAGCCGGATCGTGTCGAGGGTAAGCCGTGCTAAGTAAGTCTTGTCTATGGATGTAGTGTGCACCACATACTATAGGCAGGAGGCTGCAAGGCATAATAGGATGGTTACTCTTTCTTCATATTAAGTTGTGCCAGACGATCTGAGTATAGGGTCAAGTTCTTAAAACTTATCATATTCTTTGTCTGATAAAAATAGCGGTTGACGACACCCCCTGCCACAGGTAGAAGGTTGGATACCGCAGCTGGAGAAGGCACCAACAGGATGCCTCAGCTTCATTCAAAATCAACCCGATGAGGGAGATATGAGGCATCATCACGGCCTTCTCGGCGGTCCTATCTCACTTGGAGCCATTCGGGGACACCGCCTCAGATAGCTCCTGGCCTGCCTACACCATCCGACGGGGAAGTTCGCAGAGTGCAGTTGTTATGTTGGCTCAAATGATGGACACTCAACGCCAGTCGGTGCCGTAATAGAAGATCCATCGAGTGGATCGGGCAGTTCGAGGGTTAGGTAATTTTGGCATTAAAAAAAGTCCCCACGGTTCACGAGGTCGGATCGGGCGAGGAGGACTGAGTTTCCTAGACCAGATGAGAGAATCTTCCGGGTCATGAATGTAACACCTACAGAATCAGTTGAGATGGCAGTATTCCGGTTGCGAGACATTGCTGTACTATGGTACGAGAGTTGGAAAGGTCTCAAGGAAGAGATTTTTCCCCTCCAGGCACAGTACGGCTTCTCGGAGGCCTTTCTGGACCGTTATTTGCCCACGCGGGAGATCCGGCGGAGCCTGGATGGATCGGTTTTGCACTTGGGCAAAAGGGCGGAGCGTACGAGAATATGCCTTACGGTTGACTCCTTAGCCGCTGTGCTCCAGCTTTTGTGGACACTATTCCATCGAGTCCTTGGTTTTATTATGGATGCAGACCCGAGAATACATTGAGGCATGCATAGCGGCTACATTATGGGAAGATTTGGACATTGCCCGGGTGCGAGCCTTTGCCAGACTGTAGGGCCTTAGACAATGGAAATAGGACAGTAGACAGACAGAATCGGGAAGCGGCGCGCGAATGAATCGGATGAGATACGGGGAGAGTTCAAAGAGGACCCAAGCCGGTTGTTAGACATACCCCCTAGACCCCCACCTCCACCACAACGACGGAGGAGTACCCAGATTTATTCGTCGAGGGCAGTCGAGTTTGGTGGCAATTCTCGAACGGTGGACTCACCTCAACGGAGGAGGTAGAGCGAGCAGAGACACACCCCCACCCTACCCTATTGCGGCCAAACCTCACGCCCGGAGAAGCATAGATATGGCTCCTCGGGATGTGATATCACGGGCGGGAGGGCTGCTTAGGATGAGAGATTGTTCGGCCATGGGCAAGGCCAGCCAAGATAGCCAGGACGGTCAAAATGAGACCGAGCTCCAGCCTCGGCAGGGCGTAGGCCCTCGGAGGTCCGGCGAGGAGTAGAGCGGTAGATTAGGGGCCTCAGGATTCCGGTACGGAGCTCAAGCCGTACCTATGCATTTGGAGGCCAGGGACTCAGGGAGCGTCTCCAGGATGTAGTAACAGATATGTTGACTATTTGCTCATGCCCATACCTTATATACTGATTGATCAGGGTCCACTTTGTCCTATATTACCCCATTTGTGGCTCGAAAATTTTAATGTTGCACGGAATTATTCACAACCCTTCGGTATCTACACCGTCGGTGACTCCATTATAGCTAAGCGGAATTTATCGAGGTGTACGGTAGAGGTTGCTGATCGTCAGGCTACGGTAGATCTGGTAAGAAGCTGAAATGTTGATTTGATGTCATTATGGGTATGGACTGGTTAGTGCCGTGCTAATACGAACATAGAATGTTGGACCAAGACGGTCGATTCACTTCCGGAGGCTGGTGCGAGTGGGAAAGGCAGTACGGCTACGCCAAAAGTTAGGTTTATTTCCTACCTTCAGACGAGGAAGTTATTAAGCTAAGGGATCATATTTACCACCTAATTTAGGAGTTCAGGATGTTCGGGTAAGTCTCCAGCACTCCAGTCCCATTCGATGGTGAATAGATTCCACTGATGTTTCCGAGATGAGCTACAGTATTCCCTAGAAAGAAATAGATTTTGCAATCGACTTGCTACCGAGGCACTCAGCCCATATCAATTCCTCCGTATCCTTATGGCTCTACTTGAGAACTCAGGAGAGTTAAAGGAAGCCGATTGAAGGATCTGTTAGATAAGGGCTTTATTAGGCCGAGTACTTCAGTAAGTGCGCCAGATTCTATTTGCAGAAAGAAGGATGGCTCGCTCCATGTGTATAGATTACCGGCAACTGAATAAAGTTACAGTAAAGGAATAAGTATCCACTTCCCAGAATAAATGATTTTTGATGAATTACGAGGAATGAGATATTTCTCAAGATTGACTTATATTCCAGGATATTATCGAGTTGAGTTCGTGAAGACATTCCCAAAATAGCCTTCGGGACCCGATATGGTCACTTTGAATTTTAGTCATGTCGCGCTGGGTTGACGAATGCCCCAACAATATTTATGGACCTGATGAATAGCACCTTCAAACCATACGGACCACATTAAGCTGTCAAATATTTATTGATATTCTAGTGTATTCTCGCTCGGGGCGGACCACCGAGGCTCATTTACGGGCAGTGCTCCCGGATTCTTAGGAGGCCAAAAATCAGGTTATATGCTAAGTTCTCCAAATCTGAATTCTGGCTGAACTCAGTAGCTTTGCTAAGACTTATGTCCAGTATTGTCGGATGCTGGCATACAGGTTGACACGCGAGAAAATAAGGCAGTCAAAACATATTTCAACCTACCCTCAGCCAAAGTCACTTGATTTTAAGGATTATTGGGATAATCTGAAGATTTGTTGAGGATTCTCCACTATAGCGGCACCTCTGACTAAGCTGATGCAGAAAGCAGTAGTTTCAGTGGGTGAGGCATGTGCAGAGTTTTCAAGAATTAAAGACGATTAACTTTCCACTGAGTGTGCTTTAGCACTACGGAAGGTACGGGAGGTGTCGGTGTATTGTGACGCATCGGGTATTGGGTTAGGTTGTGTTGATGCAGCATGGTAAGGTGATTGCGTATGCTTCCAGACAGCTGAGGAAACACGAAAAATTTACCCTACCCACGATCTGGAGTTAGCATGATGATCCACTCCTTAAAGATTTAGAGACATTACTTATATGGCGTCCATGTGGACAGTTTCACGGATCATAAGAGCCTACAGTATATCTACTTTCAGAGAGGGAGTTAAATTTGCGACGATTATCATTGGTTGGAGATTATTGAAAGATTATGACACATGGACATTCTGTTATCATCCAGGAAAAGCCAATGTAATGGCAGATGCTCTCGGCGTAAGCTCGATGGGGATTACTGGCGTATTGCGGCCGGCGGCGGGTTGGTCGGAGAAATACATCAGTGCTTGACCTAGCCGTTCGTGCTTAGCAAAAACGGAGGACAACAGAGTAGTAATTCAAGACACCACTGTGTCATCATTAGTTGTGGAGGGAGTAAAAGACGGCCATATGAAGATACGGCACAGGCAGAAACAGGACAAGATTCGGCAGAAAGCGCGGATTTGAGATAAGCGAGGATGAAATCTTTACGATGGAGCCGCCTCTGTGTTAGATATTTTAGGGCTCCGTAGCAGATTATAGTGAGGTACATTACGCACTATTCTCTCACCAGGCGCGACGAAAATGTACCACGGAAATATCGGAAATCTCTTTGGTGGCAAAGTACGAAAAATAGGCGATTTGTGGCCCAATGTCCTAGCCTTAGCAATTAAAGAGAAACACGAGAATCGGGCAAGGTTCTTTCGGGACCTCTTTGTGCCTCTATGAAATGGGAAGCAGTGAACATGGACTTTGTAGCAGGGTTACCCCGTACCAGACATAGACATGATTCCACTTGGTAATAGTTGTGGTGACAAAATCGGCCCACTTCACGCCGGTGAAAGCTACTTTCTCTGCGGGAATTATACCCAGTGTATATGAGTAGTTAGATTACATGGTGTTCCAATATCTATTATCTATGACAGAGGAGCACTATGCAGCTAGATTTTGCTTGATCATTTCAAGAAGTGCAGGAACGCGAGTTGGGTGAGCACAACATTCACCCTCGGACGAGATGGACGGGTGAGCACGCACTATTTGGACTCTTGAGGACATGTTACGGGCGTGTGCTGGGTTGGAGTAGCTGGGACGATCATTTGCCACTAATTGAGTTTGCTTATAATAATAGCTATCAATCAGCTATCGAGATAGGCGCCCTTTGAGGCATTGTATGGGCGAAAATGCAGATCGCCCGTTGGGTGGTTTTTGAGTGGGAGAATGCGATTGGGCCAGATGTTATTCATGATGATGGGAGAAAATTAAAACTTATCCAGAACGCCCTCTTCCAAGGCTACCACAGAGCCGCCGAAATCATATGCGTGTGCGGCGCATACACCTAGAATTTGATGTGAATGGTACAGGTATTTACGAAAGTATCTGGAGTAGAAAATTTGTTTGATGAGATTCGGCAAGAAGCTAAGCTGGAGTCAAGATTTGTTGGGCCTTATCAGCTTCGTCGAAGGATAGGCCAAGTGGCATATGAGTTGAACTTGCCTCCAGGTGGGAATCCATTCATCTAGTTTTCACGTATCTATGCTAAGGAAGTGCATGGAGACCCATCGAAGCGGGTCAGTCGGATATCCGAGGTTACGGGGTGGCCTATGAAGGAGGTTCCGGTAGCTATCTTAGACGGATAGATTCGTAGATTGAGAACTTAAAAAAGATATTGCGTCTGTCAAGGTGCGCCAGGCGTCACCAGAACCGAGAGGAGATGACTTGGGAGAGAGCGAGAGGAAGATATGAAAACGAGATATCCTCACTTGTTCCAAGCCTAGCCCCGGACAACGGTATGTTAGTATTATTTTATACGATTTGCCTTATAGTATATGTATAAATGAGATAATCGACTCTAGTCTTTTATGAGATGAATACTATAGTATTGTGTGGAGTACCTATGTGGACTTTTCTGCATTTTGGAGTTCTTGAATGATCCATATTAAGAGCTCTGAAATTTTTCTAAAAAATAGGTTGAGTAAGTTGAGAATTCTATAGATAGAAGTTTACATTCGAGGGTGAATGTTCTTAGAGAGAGGAGAATGTTCACATAAGTCCTCAACATATAGATGGCCTATTCGCATGTTGGTTAAGAGTTTTAAGATACCATACATTCTAAAGGAAAGAGCCAGGAAAATAAGAAAAAGAAATCAGAGTCGAACCATCGCGGAAGGCCGAGCGAGCCCCTCCATGATAGCAGTAATGCCCACGGAGGAGGGCCTCCCGCGTTGGCTCCGTGACACACGGAGAGCCATGTCTAGGCCCAAGTATAAAATCTCCCAACCGGTTTTAATGTTAAAATTCTTATAATTTCCAGTAAGCAGAGAGAAAATCAGGGAGGAAGAGAAACAAAGGTTTCTTGATAATTTCCAATACAGATTACGCCCGTCAAACACGGTCCAAACTCGAATTAATTTCGGGTAGCTAAGTATTTAGCAGCAAGGAGCATTCCTCGGGTTTAGTTTCGTGAAATTCGGTGTGAATCGTCGTACTCTGCGAGCTAAGGTAAAGTGGAATTGCTCAAATTAGTGTCCAATATACTCCTAGCCCTAAAGTGAGTATTTCTCCCCTTACGGACTTTAGAAATAGCGAGTTTTCGATCGTTTTTGATAAGCCAAAATTTTGGGCCTAACCATATATATATATATATATAAGTGATGTTTTCTTAGGAATATTAGTGTATTTAGTTCTAATTGATATATATATGAATGCGGTTGGGAGAAATAGCAAAGTACCTAGCCGAACTACGTGAGTTAATTGAAACTTGAAACGAAGAGTATGTAAAGCTAATTCCTTCGGCAAGTTAATCCGATGTGATGAATGGCGTGATGCTTATAGAGAATAAAGGTGAAGTCGAGAATTGAGTCGGTATGAGTTTATGGCCAGCGTTTTGAATTTAGCAAGCATGTTTATAATGTTATGGTATATATTAGCAATAAAAGTTAGCAAAGCAATATCGAGACAATCGGAATAATATCTCGATTCTGAGTATAGCCAGACAATCAGATCATATCTCGGTGCAGTATAGCAGTGATCGAGATAGTATCTCGAGATACAGTATAGTTAGAGTATGAGAATGGTGGTTTAAACGAAAAGTTGATAAATCGAACACAAATGTACGGCAAACATGCTTGCTATACTTGATTATTGCTTGTTGGGACTTGTTTGTGATGAGGCACCCTTTGAGCGTCCTCGCCTTACTGGAGTTGTGGCGCCGACCAGGGAGGGTGGGGATACGTCACTCCGAGAAGTGGCATGCCGTCCGTAGTAGTACGAAGATAGGATGGAGCAGTCCCCATGTCAGGGCGTCGGCGCAAACGTACAACACATTGTGCGCTTGCGCCCGGGGGCCGAATTACGAATCTGGTTTCTGATTACATTTCTGATTTACGGTCGAGTCCTCCAGGGCTCAAGCACAGTGGCCTGTGGAGGCCATAGCCCGAGCTGGAGACCCAAGGGGGCAGTAGAGGTGCTCGTAGTTAGTAGGCAGTGGAGTAACTTATTTTTGGATGATTTGGACAGGGTAGGGGTATATAGATTGTTTGTTAGTTGGCACCTTCCGGCTTATGGGGCTGGTATTGGTCCTTACTTGTTATATATATGTATATATATGTTATTTATTAGCTAATAGACAGAAGATCGCCACACATCGCGGGTATGCTCCTGCCTTCTCTCGGTCTGAGAAAAGCACCCATTTGAGGATCCCTGCTCGGTTCGGGCAGGTCCCCGGATATTTTCTCTTGTTCGAGTTTCTAGTTATGTTGTTTATATTCAGTTATGATCAGTTTGCTTTGCATACTCGGTACCAGTGGTACTGACGCCCGTTTGGGGCGCTGCATTGCCCTCTGGTACTCATGGAGCAGGCCGATCCACCAAGTGATTCAGTGACTCATTGGAGTCATCGGCTCAACTCATCCAGGCTTGATATTTAGAAGTGTAGTTCATTTTCTTTTGTTATGCAGTACAGGTAGGTCGGGGCCTTGTCCGACCATCTTATCAGTATTCACAGAGACTTGCAGATTGTGTATATATATCTCACGTGGTTAGTGTTCTTAGGTTTGTGTGGGGGGCGATGCGTTTGTTTAATATTTGTTGAGTATTGATTATTTGGCCGTGTGAGCCGTATTGAATATTAGTGGTGATTCAGATAGTAGTGGTGACCTTGCCGGTCACGTAGATGTTCAGTATTCATCATATTGAGTTAGAGATAACTAGACAGCATGGTGGCCTTGTCGGCCCGCCTAGGTTTTCCTATATAAGTGTGATTTAGGTTAGCTGATATTACAAGACAGGTGGCTATAGGTCCAGTCGGTCGGAGGCTGTATTTACAGCCGTTATATAGCCCGTTGATTTCAAGAATCTGAGATAGAGCCAGCCAGGCACCAGATGTGCCTAGGCTCAGTAGTCTAGCAGTCCAGGTCCTTATAGGGCACCAGGTGCTAGTCATACCCCCCAAGGCGGGGCGTGACATAAACTTTAGGCTAAGCTCTTTTTTTTTCCTTTTCCTTTTCAACTAACAATTAGATAGTATATGCAACTTAAATTATTTAACAGTAATACAACTTCTTCAAATGAGTAACAATTTATTCAATTACCCTTTAATTGATTTGTCAACGATCCAAAGAGAAACTAAACAACCACGCTAATGTAGAATTTAAACGTAGTTTAACTATAAAAATTAAAGCTTAGAACACATACCTTTAACTCTTTTGCAAAAATAAAATGTTCCCAAATGATGTTTCATGAATCAAATTGAGCAGTGAAAATTTTTATTGTCTGACATGTTGATATTGGTTGAATTCACTAATTCTCCATATCATTGAGTGAAATTGCAACATTGGCTGAGACGGCTTCAACAAAATTGCTGTAATTGATTTTCCATAAGAACAAAATAGAAAATATCCTTAAGATTGTTGGAAATCTTACGAAAAACACTTGATCTCAAAATTTGTAGGGACTTTTTAAAGCTTGAGGCGTGTCAAAGAAATTATCCTTAGATATATTTCACCCGATATAAGTGTATGCCCCAGGATTCTAACAAGCTTTTCTAGTATAAAATTAGGAGTTAGAATCTGACAAAAATTTTAAAAGAAAACCTAGCACTTAAGAGATGAAGAAGTAGAAATTTATTTGTTAAGTTTTTCTCTACCCAGTCTCCTGTCAAACAAGAGCAAATAATTTATAGACTGATTAAAGGATTTCTCCCGGCCAAAAGATTAAAGCAAGTATATCCTTTCCAAGGATGAACTCCAATGGACAAAATGCAAAATCAAAGTCATTAAAGGCTATTGATTTGCAATTATTTGGCAACAAAACTTTAAGGTTGATTATATGAAAAACCGTTACAAAATTGTCCAAATTTTACATAATAAATGTCATGAATGTCATTCAAATTTAATCGAAAATTTAAATTTTTTATCCGCTAAAATATAAATGCAGATATAAGAAAATAATAATTCTTTTTGAGATATTAAAATTTTCCAACACATTTAAGATCAGCTCTGCGTTTCCAGAATTTCACGCAAGATGAAGCAACAAATAAGAAGAAAGAGAAGGCTTAGTGACACTCCAATAAAGCTATCAATCACATAGATAATTTTACTTGATCAAAATTCTCTTACCAGTTATTGATATCTAGCATGTCTATAATTTACACAGCACAGAATACACAATTTTAAGCTTATAGCCACTATCTGAAGCCTCCTTCCACACACCCCCGCCCCGACCCCTCAATGGGGAAAAAAGAAGAAGAAGAAGATATAAATAAAAACACATTCACACTGCTCTAAAAATCTATAAGAAATTAACACAGGAAAAAAAGAATGTTCTTTTGTTTTTTCTAAAAAGGTTTCAGAAACAATCTGAAACAAAGGCTTATAGATGCTTTACTTTCTTCATGGCAAATTCCTCCACAGATGTACCTGTTTGATCCTGTTAATCTACATTTGTATGAATTTGGTTCCAACCGTGTGCATTGATATGCTAGTTCGTGCAATTGAAGCCACGGCAAATTGAAAGCCAGATTATAAGAACCAAAAACAGGATGATGCCTAGGACAACCAACTTTATTTTCATATTCTGATACCACATCTTCCGCCGTATTTGAGTCCCCTTTTTCTTGAAATCTTGAGCCTGAAAGCAAACATACAAGGTTTATAACACTTTACAGATGCTATAAAAACTTGCTATTATTAGAAATCATCAACCAAACCTACCGAATCACGCAGATCATCAGCCTTGTCAGATAGCGTAGTCAAGTTTTGCCCTCTTTCAATGGCCTGGCAAGTGTAAATTAAGTGAAATGAATAGAAGTTTAAATAGCTTGAGTGGTTGTTTGTTTGAACCACATAAGATGCTTGTAAAAGCCTAAAGTAATTGCTGAAGCTTACAATCACATTATGTTCACACACATGTCAAAGTTAACATCTGAGTTGCAGATTGTAACAAAAGCACATTGCATCATAGCATTAGATACATTAAGTATGCCTGAATACCAGAATCAGGCATGTCAACCACCCTCATTTATCGATTCTGGATTCAAGAAGCATTAACAATTACATAACTAGTGAATCTACCATGGTACAATAATTCTAAGCTATTAAAGGGAGTTGCCGTCCCTGCTAGCTGGAACTTGGAGATCCTTAGTTTCTGTAGGTCTATTTTTGTAAATCTGGATCTTCAGCTTAATAAATAAAAGTCGTCCAAGAAGATGTCCTCTAAACTAGGTGGAAAGTCTATTTTTCATGCATATGCTAAAGAAATTAGGAACTTTCTCTTCCAGAAATATTAATGTTACAGTTAACGCACTTCATGGATTGATTAGTTGTATCTCAAGGAATACAAAGTGATGTCAGAGAAGGAGCAAATCCACTAGAGAACCAACTTAATAAGGCAGAAATTATTGCTGTATCATAATAGATCATGCAGATACTTTTCGCTTTTTTTTTTTATTTGTCCATCTCATTAGATTCATTGTGCAACCAAAATCAGAAAGAACCACATGGGTATTGTGTCATAAAACAACCACAAACTAAAATCACATTTCAAGACACTTCTCCTTAACGGCTCATTGAAACTTAAAGAGGCCGACAAACAACAGGATTCACTAAATATTAGATGCTTCTCATCTGGAAAGGTAAAGTTTCATAATTTTGACAGGGTTTTGGGATTCATTAAGGAACAAGGGATACTATGATTATCTGATACTAAATACAAAAAGATTACACGTATTATTAACCTATAAAAAAAAGAAGAAAAAGAACAAATATCTAATTTGAAGACAAGTATCTAGTTTGAAATGAATGGTCCATACCAACTACATGACCTAAGATGTAATTGTATCTGAATAAAGATTTGTTAGTAAAAAAGGAAGCTCTTATGTTAATGCAAATAAAATTGGGGATAAGATAAATTCCATAATATAGATAAAAGATGTATGGTTGACCAGGAAGATGCACCTAATTAGGCGAAGTTCATGAGTTTTAAGCTCAAATAGAAATGCAAACTCAATTCTCTGAAAGCAAACTGTTACCTTTTTTCTTCTTTATAAAGCCAAATTTTCTTTTACCTATGGAACTTTTAAATTGATTTTTGAACTGGTCTATGGTATCCATCAATGATTTTCAGAAGAGACAGGGTAGTGTCGGAAGAATAAAATGATTTTAATTAGGTACTAGTAAGGTTCAAGAATGTGTTCTCTAATCAGCTATCAGGTCCAAATATATTCATCTCACATTTGAGGGCAGAATTAAAGAAGGTTCATTTTTAACTACAGATCTATCACACAATAAGATGTTCATGCAGCTGCACAGCAAGGAGAAATAAATTACTTTTATCAGGATATACTAGGCAAAATTCATCCTAGTCAAAAAAAAAAAAGAAGGACGTGAAAGGTCAAATACATGTCATGAAGAAAGAAGTGAACCATATTGCAGCAGATAATATCATCATATGCAAAGCATCTTTTTCCAGTTTACTTGGCATACCTTGTCTATATTCTCCAACATAATACTTTTGACTTCAGACACTTGGGCTTTGACTTTTAATAGTTTTTCAATCTCGTCAGCGTGGTCAATTATATACTGCATGTGCTCTTTCATGATAGGTCTGAAAAGTTTGACATATTTTACCCGTTATACTTATGTGTCAAACAATGCACCTGCAGTAGAATATGAGAGTACATATTTTTTAAGTAACATACCCGAACTCTTTGTTCAGACTTTTAGCCACAGAGGTATCTGCTTTACCACCACCATATCTTTTCTTAAAATCAGCTCTCACACGTTCCAAAAATGCAATAGAAATTTGCTTCCCCACAGATTCTTTGGAAACAACACAATAAGCTGCAAAAGTTAACAGGCATCAGTTGGAGGAACTTAAGTGAAAGGAAGTCAATGAAGCAACAAAATTGGCTGTTAGCAAGCTCGAGAAGATTTACTAGGAAATACCAGACAATATACTTTTTTGACTCTCGACACTAGAGAATATAGGTTTTTTTTTGGATAGGATCACTAGACCATATAGCTAATAATATCATTGTACAATTTAAGTGATAAAGGCTCTTTGAAGTCATCAGCGGAGACACCTTATAGAAAAGCATTATTAGCATCGACACTTCGGCAGCCTAAAGATGCTTTGAGATCGGCTTGGTTTCTTCAACCTTTTTAATTTTTAAATAGAAGAGCAGCCAGGGGGCTGCAGTCTAAATCAGAAGCATATAAAGAGCCATGACCTAGTAAGACTGTCAATCATTCGGTCAAGCTAAACTACAATATGACCCAAGGTAAGCAGAAATTATCCTCCAAATACAGTTAAGCAGAAATTATCCTCCAAATACAGTTTGCTTCCTTCTATTTGACTGTCCATTATCTCCTTTCCATCTCATTCAGCCAATTCAACCTACAGCATCCAAAATCTTGACTGGTAGCTGTGTAGAACTGCCACTGAGATCAGAAAGCCAAGGTCTGTCTTAATCATGTTACCGCTATAATTATAGAATAGGTCCATAATTCTACCTCCAGCCATTATTTATTTGTAAATGAAAAGTAAAAAACTACACTTCATATAGGATGGAGTGTGTGTCATCGATCAATTTGGAAACAAATCTTCTTTTTTAGTATTCCGTTTGAATCTGGATTTCTTTTGCTACGTATACAGAATTTTGACTATTCAATAGACCACTAGAATCTGGATTTTATTCTTTGTTACATATGGAGAATATTGACTATTCAACAAACAGAAGGACAGAACATCCACAAAAGTTCTTCCCCCACTTCCCATCAGCTAATTCTCTGACCATTCCATCAGCTGAAAAATGAATCTCAATGATCCCAAACAGTCGAATATCCCATATGACTATATCTATTATGTTATGTTCACAATATTAACTTTTAGGAATAAAACACAATTCTCAGTTTTATATTCACGGAAACATCTCTCATAAGAAAAATAAATACGGATAAGTAACTGAAAATTCAAACTTGAAACACAACCGGTCAAGGTGGTGTCTTAGTAAGGATGGAAGAGGAATATCTAACAATCAACACCTCAGTCCCAAACTAATTGAAGTCAGCTAGCAATATGTATCCTTTGTATTCATTCATCGGCTATTTTTACACTACCGTCAACAAACCACAACCCTCTTACTTATGTGTGTTTGTGAGTGCAAGTATTAAACATTTCAAAATCTCGCTAAGATGTCATTGTGAGCTTGTCAATTTATTTTCTGTTTTACCCATAAAACCAAAGGTCCAATTGTCCTAACCACAATATTCACACTTTCTTCCAAGCAATCTATCAACATAAAAGATGTAACATGTTCACTCTAACCTCTGAATCCAATAAAGACTCCAGCTTATTACAAATCCCATAATTAACTTATCCCTTTTTTCTTCCCAGCAATCTTTCAACAGCACAATTCTACCTAGAAAGACTCCACTTTTTACTGTACAACTCAAGATCCATCAATACCCATTTCAAATCAAACTAAAACTCCACCATTTACCCACAAAATGAAACAACAGAAGTGGATAAACAATGTAAAAAAAAGAGAGGTTAAAACTGAAAGATAAAGGAAAATTTACCGTAACCATCTTCAACAAGGAAGTTAAAAGTATGGTGATCACAATTATAAGTGAACTTGTTGTTTGAAGAGGGCAATTTCTGCAAGCACTGAGCTGCAATCGCCGGGAAGTTTCCGGTGAACTCGGTGTACTCAGCTAGTACCATAGTACCACGCGCTACAAAGCTGTATATGAAGGATTCTTGACCCATTTCGTTGAACTCAGCAACCCGGTGAATTGATTAAAGCAGATGCACGGCGGAGTATTACCGGGAAGTTGTCCGGAGCTTTTCTTAGTGCTTAGTTGTAATGCTTCTATAGTCTTCCAAACATGGTTATTAATAATCCTTTTTTGCTCTGTGATTAAGGTACTCTTTTGTTTTGGTCTAGAAGAAAACGGCGCCGTTGTAGTTTGAATGGATCAAGAAAATGGACTTTGTTTGGATTTTTAATTATTTTTTCAAAGATGAGAAAGGAAGAAAAGTAAATAGTATTATTTCAAAGATATCTAGAACTATAAGTTGGGTTTGAAGGAAAGAAGAAAGGTATATTACATTTGGGGAGACAAAGATAGACTTCGGCGGCTTGAATTGGTATCTTAATTTACCTACTGCTTTATGAACAAGTCGAGATAATTAATTAGCTTTCTCTTTGTTGTTTTGTCATATTAACAAAGAAAATAGGAAAGGCAGAATTGAATTGACGGGGAATAGTGCATTGCGACGTGAATTGAAGTCAAAGTCGGGTTTTACATAAGTAATATT
>JACEIK010007216.1:67100-78805 GCA_018107945.1 Datura stramonium
TGAAGTTAGTTTTACTATAGGAAAGATATTTTGAAAATTAAATAATATATTAGGGAAAAAAAAGTAAAAGTCGTGATCAAATTAAAAGTGCTTGAAAGTCAGAAAAAATCATAAATCAGAAGTGATAATTTATAATTTTTGACTGACTTATAAGCACTTTGAGTTTTTACCAAACACATATATAAACTTGAAAAAGTCTTATAAGCCAATTTAATAAGCTTATGTACTTGGTCAGACATCCTCTTAATTTCTATGATAGTTACAATATATCAAAAAGAAAAAGAAAAAGAAAAGGCAATTTTTTTTTTAAAAAAAAATTAAATTACAAATTTATATGGGTGAAAAAAAATTTAAATAGCGATTACTCCTCAATTCAAAATAGCCGGGACATGCCATATAAGTCACTTATATCCATTCAACTCTATTCAAATACACACGTAATTTGAATATGCCATATAAGTCGCTTACATCCATTCAACTCTATTCAAATACAGGTATTTCAAAATTAAATAATTTACTTAAGAAAAAGTATGTCATCAATACTTTAAATAAAATAACATCTGCAAGATAACAAAGAGAAGAAAAGTCAGGGTTCTGTTTATTAATTATTAGTCCTTTCTCTATCTGATTTAAAATGAAAACAAAATAAGCAGGCTTAGAGGAAAGTTAAACTACACGACTAAATGTTGCTATTCTAAATTATCAGTATATCTCCACTTTATTTTTTCAACTTGGCATGCTCTAAAAGACTATATTATTAGTTTCAGAAATTGCGGGGACGAGATGATGCTACTGAAATGATTATGAATTTATGATGTCCATTCCCCTTCGCTTTTTCTTTCATTTCTTTTTCTATATGTGGTGTTATGATTATTCTGAAGTTATGTTTTTCCATGATATATAAAGAAAATTTTCATATTTTTACTTCAAATAAAGAGAAAGATACATATACAATGTTGCTACTCACATAGTGTGTTTAGGAGGGAAGAAAAGGCAAGAAACTATTATCTACCTCAGACTCTCCGGTAAGAAAGGTTCTTCGTAACTTTTAAAAAATGAAAATTAAAGCAATTAAGTTGGTTTTTATCCCTAAAGTAGTACAGTTAAATTCGTACACGAGATTTATAAACACCTGAATCATAATAATCTAAATACAAAATTTATATATTTAAATTAGGTAAAATAACTTGAAATAACTAAGTGAAATAACTGAAAAATGAGACTGAAAGAAAGTGACCAATTGGATTAATATATATTGAGTCTGGATCCTGCTGTCACTAGTTGACAACATTATCGGAATCACTGATCTCTTCCTAGTAATAACAACAATGAGCTTGCAAACCTTAGAACATAGAATGTATAGTTGAGTGTTGATCAATGTATAGTTGAGTGTTGATCAACCCCCTAACAAATGACTATATGACTAATTATAGTGAAATCCCAAGGAACACTCTTCAATCAATCTCATCCCCATAAGATCTCCACTCAATCACATTATCTTTAGTTTGTGTTATGCTAACGGGAATCTTGGCCTTTTTTGTGGTGAATGGTCCTGTAAACTTTTCTTATCCTTATCTTATTTGGTTATGGTCGAGTGCTTGATCCTATATCTCCGAATCTAGACAAACCTTATCGACATAATATCGATCATAGCAGTACCAACTTCAGATGTTTCTCAAATGAGGCTGTCTTTACTGATCTAATTGCTAAGATGTACTTTGATGCTAACTTCATTGAACCGCTTCGACCGATGGCGCTTTCCACGTGTCACTACATCACTAGTCTACCAATCTATTTCATCCCATACAAATAGTCCCCCCGCTTTTTACTTTGCCAAATTGTACTCAGAAGGGGAAGAGTTTTAGTTTCATAGCAGAAAAGCAAGTGAAAAATCTTCTGATACCTGATTGGATGTGCATCCTAGCATATTTAATGCTCCTACCACATGTCATCTTATAATTGGTTTAGAATTATACCCGGCTCTTGAGGTTATAATGGATTTTTACCTTTTCATTATCTATTTAAGCCCTCTCTTATCACCTTTTCCTCTTTTATCTCTTTTAACATCACATCTCAAAATCTTCTACAACTTTGTCCTTCTGTTAATCCTCATCGGAGCTTTGCCTGAAACTACCCTTTTTCTCCCTTTCACTCCTTATTTTTCTTATATATCTTCTCTCATTATGTATACTCCACCCTCATTCCACCAAGATGCGCTGCCTGCTAGTCGTGAAAAAACCATTGGTATTATCTAATCCCTTCGAAGGCAAGTCCCTCACCGACGAAGGTCCAAGTAAATTCAAGAAAAAGAAGTTGAGCAAAAAGAGAGAATCGGTTGAAATCATTGTTGATCTGATCTTACCGCACCACTAGTCCTAGGGTAAGGACTTACAAGCTTGGATCCCATCAATAGAGTAGACCAATGACCATAATAAGTTGGCTGGTGAGTACATTTTTGTAATCATGACTTCATATTTCCCCACTGTCCGGACTAATTGTACATGGGGAAGTCATATCCAGTTTAAGTCTCCTGATTCATTCAAGAGGGTGATGTTTATGAAACGGGTCGTTCATACGTATACACATACCATTTCACACTCGGATTTGGTGATACAAAAATTGATCCCATCATAATTGAGTTCTACAAAGCATATCGGGTTTATTTAGACCAAGTCGGTCCTACGATTTAAAAGGCAGTTGCGTACCTTTGATACCTGGACAGCAAGGATGGTTTACAATTCTCTCTCACAGATCTGATCCTGATATATTTCCCTTGTCTCTTTGGAGATGGAGTGGTCAACTTGACTCGGCAAGGAGCGAGGGCTATCCTCTCCAATTTGGATGATAACAATGACTGAGGTTGAATGGAGAGGTTCGTAGTCATTGTCATTGAGGATATTATTCCAAATACTGATATTTCAAAAGCGTGGAACTATGCTTGTACATATTTGCACCATAGTCAATTTTCTTACTTTCTTATATTATTATCCTTAATCCGATTGTAAGTTTTTTACTCAGCCGCCTTTTGTAAGTCAATGACATATCCAAATTCTTGAGAGGGTTTGACCCATCCTAGATATTTCCACAACGGAGATACGAATTTGGAGAGAAATTTCTAAAGAGAAAGGTTGGAAGATGAAGAACCACCGTAATATCTCTTACTTTGATATATTAGTTCTTTCCATTCCCTTCACTTTTTGTTATGCTTGATCACTACTATAGGACTTTCGAAAGGCTCCTCATCCTCCTTAGTCTACAAGGTTTCAGCTGACCCGGTGGAAGCTTAAAAGCAACTCAAGTTAGTTTTGAATTGCAAAAGGCCTCATGATCCCGTGGATGCTACCAAGAAACCCCCCTATTATTTTAGTCCTCCACACAAAGAGAGGAAGGCAAAGAAAAATATTGTCGGCTTCCATGATATCGGGTCATGTGTGCCTATTTCTAGAACTCGACATCCGTCATTGATAACGGTAATTCTAGAGAGTGATGAGGCCAAAGAAGATGACGTATCCCTTCAAGGGAGGACCTTCGCTTATTGGATACGATACCCAATGAAGCCTCACATCTCTTCGTGGAATCTGATCTTGGGGAGCAAGTCAATTATGTGCATAGAACCCCCTTTCCTCCTCCAGGGGAAATTCAATCAGGAGCCACTTCTATCAGTGTTATGCCTTCCACTTCAGCTTCCGCTCCACTAACATCCTCGTTTTATGTTCCTTTTCCTACTTTAGCTCCCAAAGCTCACTACACCTCCGATTCATCCAGCTTGGTCAATACTTTCCTGCATCTGCCTGACATCCTAATTGTAATCAACATCAATATCACGATCTAATAGGATACATATTTTCTTCTAAAACCTGTCAGCATGGCCAACTACATGAAGGTACTTGCCATTGAAAAATACCAAGGGAAAATGGATGTAGTGTCTTCTGAATTCTTTCTCAAAAAGGCAATGCAAGCTGATGCTCGGGTAAGTATGTCATGTTGCCATGCCTCTTTAAACTTTTCTTCTTGCTTTTGTACTTTATCCCTACTCTTCTTTTCATAGGCCAATGATATGTGTAACGCCTCAAATTTTTAGGCTAAGTGCAAAATGGTTCTAGGTATACAAATAGACCCGAACCCGATGAATTTTTATTTAAACTAGGTGTTAAGATCAATTCTTAAGAGTTGAAAGTGCATTGAATATGAAATAAGGTCATAAGAAATCTCTAGCACAAAGTTGAGTTGAGAGTCTTCTTACCGATTGAGTTTTCATATAAGTTCTTATAAGGGTCAAATTCAAATGATCATTACTCCTATTATATAAAAAGTTATGTGTCCCATAACGTATCAAGTTAAAGGTTTTCAAGTTTTCTTTCCAATGCATCTAACCATTTGTTAATTAGAGTTTGAAGCAAAAAGTTATGAGTATTTTAGTGAAGTACTGTCAGGTTTCGATAGAAAAAATGACGACCCATGAACAGAAGGATGTCTCATCCTTTGGGCCATGAATAGAACAATGGGTCATCCTTTGGGTCATCAAAAGAGACTAGAAATTTCAAATTTTCACCCCAGAATCAATGGATAAGTCCATGGTCCATCCTTTGGGGATTCTAGGAATTTTAGAAGTCGCCTTGAACATTTCTTTTGATATATTTCCACCTCTAGATCAACTCTATCAGTTTCCAAAGCTCTCTTTGGCCTTTATAAGGATAAGTAAGTTTTCTCGATGATTTTACAACATAAATGCATGAATATCTTCATGATTCTAATATCAAATCATCTTTCCTTCTCTAACAGGAATTAAAAACTCATTTCTAGGGTTCAAGACTTGATTATTAGCAAGAATTCTTCAGTCCAGGTATGTGAAATTATCATTAAGATATTTCTTTCACCCTTATGCCAAAACCCAAGTTTTAAATTTATGTTTTCAACTACGATTGTACCCATTCACGATTTTACGAAAAAAATCTATTTATGCAAAAGTTATGAATTTTGGCATACTATGTTTCCCTCATGATTTCCACATGAATTTTTCAGCTATATATGATTTGCACTTTTACAAAAATCTTTGTTTAACTCTATACTAAGAATGAGATATGATTTACTAAATTTGAGCATGTTTTCAGAATGATTCACTATATGATCTCATGACTTCAGAATTAGTACAACTTGTATGACTAGTTCGGTATTTCAGATATCTTAGTAAACATTATGATTTTAACTAGCCCATGCAAATCTTTCAGACCACATTATAATTATATGTAAATAGTTTTGGAGTAGTACTTAGCACTGAGCGAATATGGGTTCAGATAACCCAAGTCCTAAACTTCATGTCACCATAGGATAAAGGGACCTTGCCAGTTAAGAGAGTTTCCCTTTGCCCGAATGGGCTCATGAGTGAATTCATGCTACTTGTGGTTCTTACCCTTGGCAAGGTGTAGAACACCCTCCCAAATTAGGGTTACAGGTTGGACTCCATGGTGCTCACATGGCATATGTTGGTTACGAGAACCTCCCACAAATATTTTTTATTAATATTTGTACATGGTCTATGTTATAAGTTAAACAAATTTATGTCATGACTTACAGATTTATTCAGATCTATATACACGTTTTACTCTTGGGTCATTATACATCATCTTATGTTCTTTTAAATTTTTTTTCTTATACAACATGATTTCACTTTCATTATGATTTTTCCCGAGGTCTTTCATGTTTTACATATCTCACATACTTAATACATTCAAATTATTGATCGCATACTTGTTATGCTATATCGTCTTATGATATAAGTTCAGATAATCAGACTAAGCCCCCGTGGTTAGATACTCTCCAATACTAGTTCAAATTTACTATCGGTGAGTCTTCATCATCCGAGGAAGAGAGTTTGGTTACATCTTTTCACTTCAGTTTCAATATTTAGAGTTAGTTAGATTCCTGGCCCTTCAACTCGTTAGTTCTTAGAGGCTTTTTAGAAAAAAAATAGATATTTCAGCTAGTTCATCTTTTACATTACTTGTGGATTAAATATTTTCTTTTATTTTCAAATTCATTCAGTTAAGTGTTATGCATCAATTTAGCTTCCGCTCAATTATTTCAGTACATGATTAGTAACATGCTAGTATCATGGGTTAACTTGGGATCACTTGTGGTTTTTAAGTACCGCGTCATTTTCAGGGTGCAGACTCGGGTTGTGACAAACTTGGTATCAGAGCATCATGTTTAAAAGTGTCCGAGGGTATCTGAAACTCATGTAAAGTAGAGTCTTTTTTCATGGGTGTGAAGTGTGCCACACTTATGTGGAAGAGGCTGTGAAATGTTCTTATAAAAACTTCCCTTCTTTTATGTTTATTATCATACAATACAGTTGTGCCATAAGAAATTTATATAGATTCGT
Organism: Datura stramonium; assembly: GCA_018107945.1. Lineage (NCBI taxonomy): Eukaryota > Viridiplantae > Streptophyta > Magnoliopsida > Solanales > Solanaceae > Datura > Datura stramonium. The sequence continues at coordinate 73,483 of JACEIK010007216.1, forward strand.
GCATTGTTCCAATTACGTTGACTATGCCTCATCTTTGAGGTGATAGAAATACCAAAGCTCAAATTCCTATCAGTGAGGTGCTCTCAGATAGAGCCAGTAGAAAGTTAAAGGACTGGACTGCACAAAGGCTTAAAAGGATCCCATTATTGTAGTTAAGTCTAATGCTTCGCAAGAATGTACTCTTGTTATCATGAATCATGCATTGAGCCTACAGTGAGATGTGCTCTCAACCCCCTCCCTTTTCCTAAAACTTTGATGTGAATGACACCCTTAGTGGAAGAATATGTCTCTAGTATTTTAGTAGTATTATCACCCTAGAGATAGTGTGATTTGAGTTACGTGAGCCATGAGTAGTAGAATAAATCTAGAGACAAAAATATAAAGTTAGACGTATGGAAGCCAAAAGTGGAGATGGTCATCGAGGGAAGTATGTAGCCATAGTCATGTATTTATAAGGTAAGTAATAGGATGATAAGTCCCTTGATGTTGACTGAAGAATAACAAGTGTTGTGTAGATTCTATGTTAGTATTTAGAGAGAGAGTTGTTGGTAAAAATGACTTAGAGCATATTTAAATCAGAGTTGAAGACCATGGAGGCATGTCAATGTGCTAGAAAAATGATTAAGTATAGGTGATTGGAGACTAAGTCATTAAATAAAGTAGAGTATTGAATGTTAGACAGAAAAATGTGCATCAAGGTATAATGTAGTTACACTAGATTCTAAGCTCCTAAAGTTCTATATGTGCCAACATTAGTATTCTTGAGTTGAGAAGTGTGAAGAATAGTAGGTATGTACTATATGTGTCCTAAAGAGGCGAAGCCAGAGAATTTTAAACAAGGTATATGATTTCGATCATTTTAGTATAATCTTTAACCCTTTTTATTGGGTGGTTAGAGGAGTGGATGTATGAAGTTTATTAGATAGGAAGTGTATGAATCCTACAATTATAGACTTATAAGAAAAAGGGAAGTTGGGAGCTACCTCAAAAAAAAAATTCTAGCAAAAATTTTTATACTTACAAATGTAGTCGGGGAGGGAAAGTCTAGCATCCATATGTATAATGATACCCCAACCCCACAAGAATTATTTGATTATAGTCTAGTTTAGATAAGAGGTCTTTTAGAACATTGACTTTTGAGCTAACGGGGAGATGATACGGTAAAAAACCAAGTCAAGTCTAGAGATTTCAATTGTGAAAAGTTTCAGGAGTAGTGACTATGAATGTCAATCCATTTTTATTCAGGTGTATTAGTTGCACTTCATTCAACATGACACTCTACTCATGTTGTATGTAATCATTCCATGACCATGTTTAAGGTCCAAGTACTCTATGCATACCATGCCCATACTCAGATTCCTAGAATGAGAAACAACCGCTTCAGACAATGATCCTAGTCTTACTCCATGAATCCATAAATCCCAACTTTATTTTATATACTCGTTATACGTATATAAACTTGTGTCTCACAATATTCTCAGTTCGATGAACTCAGTCCTCAAGATATGCCTTAATGGCTAAAAAGATTATGCTACATCATGTATATGCTCATATTATATTTCTTGAAAGATTTGTGCTTATGATTTCCTTGATCTATGCCCTATGTACATTCACCCATAATGGTAAGGGTGGTTATAACATGTATGTTAACAATAACTCTTTTATTCATGCCTTATTTGCCCAGTATATGAAGTACTCGTGCCCTTTGCACTATCTTGAGTGACAAAGTCATGCTAAGTATAAGTCATGATTGAGTTGTATCCCTCGTATTACTAGTGCTCATACTCTATTGTTTCAATGATCCTCCTTTCGACTTGATAGATAGTAGTAAAAGAAGCTAGCTATGGGAAAAATGGGAGAAAGTAGATACTTCTTTGATAATGATTGTAGTTGTACTAGTACTATCTTGGATTATAAGTGTGGATGAAATGCGAGGTAAGGATTGGTCATGTGCAATAGTTCAATGAAATTTTGGTGTGTTCCTTTATAGAAGTTCACGAAGTTGCAGTTATTAGATATGCAAGGAAAGATGGGAGAATTCTTAGATAATGTAAGCTATAGAGGAGCCACAAGACGATTATAGTGATAGGCTTGAATGTTGTGATGATATACGTATGGACCATTGAATTGTGTGACTAGTGACTCCTTGATTAGAGATTGAGGTTGTGTGATTTTCATGATAAAGAAGAAGTACTATTCTTGGGGGATAACTCTAGATGCAAGAGATGTAGTCGAGTTAGGCTTGAACATGGTGGAAACCTGTTGTTAGATTCATACTTTAGTATCAATATGAGCACAATTGAGAACTATAAGTTGTAAATGATAAGAATAGCATTCAGAGAAGTTGGTATAGTTAAAAATGTGTTTCTAAGCTTAAAGGTTGTCAGTCATGTAGCTTAAGGTCTATGCACCTTCTAATGTCTAGTGAGACTCGTAATAATGTTCCTAATTTTCTGATAGCTTTTTAGAGATTAAGTTAGTCCCGCCAATGAAGAAACTCTACCAAAACATTTAGAAAGTTTAAGGGTTAGATCCTATCTATGTCCATGACCTTCACTCGAGGATGAGTGACCCTAAGGGGGAAATAATGTAACGCCTTAGATTTTTGGGCTAAGTGTTAAATTATTATAGATATATAGATAGACCCAAACCTAATGAATTCTTATTGAAACTAGGTTTTAAGATCAATTCGTAAGTGTGGAAAGTGCATTGGATATGAATCAAGGTCATAAGAAACCTCTAGCATAAAGTTAAGTTGGGAGCCTTCTTACCGATTGAGTTTTCATATAAGTTCTTATAAGAGTCAACTTCAAACGACCATTACTCCTATTATATAATGATTTATGTGTCCCATAACCCATTCAATTAAATTTTTTCCAGTCTTCTTTCCAACTTATCTAACTATTCTTCAATCAGAATTTGGAGTAAAAAGTTATGAGTATTTTTGTGAAGCACTGCCAGGTTTTGACGGAAAGAATGACGACCCGTGAATAGAAGGACAACTCATCCTTTAGGCTGTGAACAAAACCATGAATCATCTTATGAGACATCAAAATAGACTAGAAACTATGAATTTTCATCCAAGGATCGAAGGACAAGTCCACGGTCTGTCGACCAAACCACGATCCGTCTTTTGGGGATTCCAGGCTTTTAAAAGTCGCCTTGAACATTTATTTTTGGTATTTGTCCCCCTTCAGATCAACGCTATTAGTTCGCAAAGCTCTCTTTAGCTCTCCTAAGGTTAGGTAAGTATTCTCCATGATCATATAACATAAATCCATGAATATCTTCATGAATCTAACATCAAACATCTTTCTTTCTCTAGTAAGAATCAAGAACTCACTTCTAGGGTTCAACGCTTGATTATTAGCAATAATTCTTCAGTCCAGGTATGTGGGATTATTAGGAAGGTATTCCTTTCACCCTTATGCCAAAACTCAGGTATTAAATTTATGTTTTCAACTATGATTCTACACATTCACGATTTTAGGGCAAAAATCTATTTATGCAAAAGTTATGAATTTTTGCATACTATGTTTCCCTCATGATTTTTACATGAATTTTATATCTATGTATGGGTTGAATTTTTAAAAAAATCTCCCTTTAACTCTATACTCATAATGCCGGATGATTTACTATTACTACCCGAGTTTGGAGCCTAGATGCCACACGGTACTTAGGATCACAAGTGACCCTAAGCAAACCAATGGAATGACATAACACTAATATGGTCTCAGTTACTAAGTAAACTAAGCAGAAGAATAACTAAAATAATGGAACATGTTATACCCAGGGAACCCAAGGATCAGACCCGAGAGTCAAAACAGAGAAAAATTGGAAATTCGCACCAGGTCACAGGATGGTTCGTGAGGTGGGACCATGAGTCGTGAAGTGACTCGTGGTCAAGATGGGCTTGGCAGAGTTTTTGGGAAGCCATGGGGGTGACCACGAGTCGTGGTCAGACCTCACGACTCATGAGGTCACCCGTGGCAAGGATGGAATGAATGGCCAAGGACTTGAGGCAGTAGGGACCACGGGTGGTGACCACAATTCATGGGGTTCCTCGTGGGGTCCCCTGAGCTTTTTTGGGAAGTAGACATCACAGATTCAGGCCACGAGTCATGCCCTCTGGCAATGACTCGTGAGGTTCCTCGTGGGGACTGGCAACCAGAAATTTCTTTATTTTTAGTAATGGTGTTTTCATAATTTCTAAATTCCTAAGACCTAAACTATGTCGTTTTAAGGTCTGAATAAGGTCTTTTAAGGGGATTAGTCCATGTTAAGCCTCATTCATGCATGCAAGAGTATAGAGAGGAGTCTAGAAGGTGATTCAAGGTGTTTTCCCCTAATTTCTCTAAATTCCATCTTGGGATTTCAAGGGAGATTAAGAATCAAGTGTTTCCAGGTATGTAAGGTCCTCAATGGATGATTTCTTCCATACCCATGCTCCTACTATATGATTTTACTTACAATTTATCAAAAACTCATGAGGTTTGGTATTTGATTATATAAATTCTAATGATTTAAATGGTGGGTTTTGTGATTTTAAAATGTTATCATAATTTATGGATTTCGATCATCTTTTGAGTTTTATATTTATTATAATAATGTTGATTATGATTTTTTAAGCAATTAAGCTTAATTATGCATGCCCTATGATGAATCGAATGATGAGCTATTTTCTCATTGATGTTCTTTACGAGCCCAACATGAATTATGTTTTAAATTATGAATTTATTTTTACTACCCATTAAGATTTTATGAAATTCAAGTTATGTACATGATTTACAAGTATGTACGAATCTTATTATTCATGAATTATGTTTTTGGCCGACTCACGGGCCTCATGTCATAGCTAGTTTATATATATTCAAGCATGTTTACGATTTTCATGATTTAACTAGACCATGAACTCATGTATGTATTATTATGAGAACTATATATGTTTTGGGAGTAGTATCGAACACCGAGTAGGTTCGGGGCTCAGGTTAAGCCCTGGATCTCATGAACTACGTGCCACCGTAGGTATGTCAGGACCCTTTCATGTTAGTCCCTGGCCCAATGACCCTTTTCACGGTGATATCACACTTTCATGGTTCTACTCTTGGCAAGGTGCGAACACCCTCCCGACTAGAGTTACAAGTCGAGCTTCATGTGTGCTCATATGAGGTATGTCGGTTAAGAGAATCTCCCACTATTCCTCATGATTTATAACTGTTATGATTATGTGATAAGGGGCATATTTATATGCCAAATCGATACTCAAATGTATAACTTTAGTCTTGTTTGTCTAATAAATTGTGTACATTCTCATGTAAATTGT
>JACEIK010007217.1:47997-61260 GCA_018107945.1 Datura stramonium
CTAATTTTTATTTTATGACATATTTGATTAAATTATCTTTAGAGATGGCAATAAATGAAATTGAGTCTTGCATTGTTGATGTATGATTGCAAATTGCAATTTTCTACTATTGCCTACTACTACTAGTTACCGCCTGACCGGTGAGTTGAATTATTGTCTCATACTGTCATAGTCTCATTGATGATATCTTTTTGTAATATTATTTTTTTTATCTTGAAAGTTATATTCTAATTTTTGATTTTATCTTACTATTTATTAGGCACAAGCAGATCTGTTTGATTTACTATTGAAGACTTGAAGTCCCAAGCAGTGATTAGTGAAGCAGAGTAGTTTGTGACTTTGTCTTTGTGTCATTGTGTATTTGTGTGTGCCAAACTGAGACTGCCAGTATGTGTGCTGCAGTGCTGGGAAGGGGTGCAGGGTTGCTGGGTTGTGTATTTGTGTGTGCCAGACTGCCAGTGTGTGTGCTGTAGTGCTGGGCAGGGGCGCAGGGCTGCTGGGTTGTGTATTTGTGTGTGCCAGACTGCAGTGTGTGTGCTGCAGTGTTGGGCAACACTTCGCTTATGATTTTGAATTTTTGATTATGATTTTTGTGTGTGTATTGTAATTTGTATACTTTATGTTTGTGTGGGTTTGGGAATGCCAGCGCCGGTGCCCATCAATTTATGCTTTATGTCCAGACTGGGGAGAGACTGGTATAACTGTATAAGTTAGCCAAGCTGCCAAGGTGACTTCTTTAAAATTAGTTTAGTTTTTTTCTTTAGGTGAGAAAAATCTGGACAGTGAAGGTACTACTACTACTTACGTTGCTAACTAGTAGTACTACTTAGTACTTACGTAATTATGTTGCAGTCTGCTGGTATAAGTTACTAAGTTAGCCAATTTCTGCATTTTGATTTTTTAATAGTCTTTGTTGGCTTGAAATAATTTATATTTTATTTAAAAAGTAGTCCATTTTACAACCAGACAAAAGCCCATCAGCCAAGCCCAAAAATCGAAATAACCAAAATAAATAAACTGAAACCAAATTTAAAAAACCGAACCGAACTAAAACGGTTTGGTATTCGGTGTCCCCTATGCATAATCGAAAATCAAAAAAAATGAACCGAAATTTGAAAAAACCGAACCGAAACACCGAATGCCCACCCCTAGTTTTAACAGCATTATGTAAGATCTCATCAAAAGACTTGCATTTCGGAAGTTCTTATTTTGTGATTAAAGGGCTAACACACACCGAAAATTGCGAAAATCATAAATTCTCATTTATGTGAAAAATGATGAAGCCGATCAAATGAAGTGGTAGGACGCTCGTCACCAGGTTTTGTAGGCTGCACACGGCCAAAATTTAGAGCCTAACGGAGACTGTCAATCAAATCTAGAGAAATTCGTGGGCGAACATACACCGAAAATTGCGAAAATCGTAAATTCTCATTTATTCGAAAAATGGTTATGCCGATCAAATAAAGTGATAGGGCGCTCGTCACCAGGGTTTGTAGGCTGCACACGGCCAAAATTTGGGGCCGAACGGAGACGAACGATCAAATCTCGAGAAATTCGTGAGCTAACACACACGGAAAATCGCGAAAATTATAAATTCTCATTTATGCGAAAAATGATGATGCCGATCAAATAAAGTGATAGGGTGCTCGTCACCAGGCCTTGTAGGCTGTGCATGACCAAAATTTGGGGCCAAACGGAGACGGTCAAACAAATCTCGAGAAATCCGTGGGTAATATACACTGAAAATCGCGAATATCATAAATTCTCATTTATGCGAAAAATGGTTATGCTGATCAAATAAAGTGATAGGACGCTCGTCACCAGAGTTTTGTAGGTTGCGTACGGCCAAAATTTGGGGCCTATCGGAGAATGTTAATCAAATCTCGAGAAATTTGTGGGCTAACATACACCAAAAATCGTGAAAATCGTAAATTCTCATTTATGCGAAAAATAGTGATGCCAATCAAATGAAATGATAGGGCGCTCGCCATCAAGGTTTGTAGGCTGCGCATAGTCAAAATTTGGGTCCAAACGGGGACGGTCAATCAAAACTCGAGAAATTTGTGGGTAACATGCATCGAAAATCGCAAAAATCGTAAATTCTCATTTATGCGAAAAATAATAATGTCGATCAAATGAAATGATAGGGCGCTCGTCATCAAGGTTTGTAGGCTGCGCACAACCAAAATTTGGGGACTAATAGAGACGATCAATCAAATCTCGAGAAATTCGTGGGCTAACATACACCGAAAATCGCGAAAATCATAAATTCTCATTTATGCGAAAAATAATGATGCCGATCAAATAAAGTGATAGGGCGCTCGTCACCAGGGTTTGTAGACTGCGCACGGCCAAAACTTAGGGCCGAACGGTGACGACCGATCAAATCTCAAGTAATCCGTGGGTAACACACACCGAAAATCACGAAAATCATAAATTCTGATTTATGCAAAAAATGATTATGGCGATCAAATAAAGTGATAGGGAGCTCATCACCAGGCCTTGTAGGCTGCGCAGGGCCAAAATTTGGGGCCAAACGGAGACGCTCAATCAAATCTCGAGAAATCCGTGGGCTAACATACACCGAAAATCGCGAAAATTATAAATTATTATTTATTCAAAAAATGATTATGCCGATCAAATAAAGTGATAGGACGCTCGTCACCAGGGTTTGTAGGCTGCACACGACCAAAATTTGGATCCTAACGGAGAATGTCAATCAAATCTCGAGAAATCCGTGGGCTAACACACACCGAAAATCGCGAAAATCGTAAATTCTCAGTTATTTGAAAAATGGTTATACTGATCAAATAAAGTGATAGAGCGCTCGTCACCAAGTTTTTAGGCTGCGCACAACCAAAATTTGGGGCCTAATGGAGACGGTCAATCAAATCTTGAGAAATCAGTGGGCAAACATACACCGAAAATCATAAATTCTCATTTATGCGAAAAATGATGATGACGATCAAATGAAGTGGTAGGGCGCTCGTCACCAGGATTTGTAGGCTACGCACGACCAAAATTTGGGGCCTAACGGACACTGTCAATCAAATCTCGATAAATCTGTGGGCTAACATACACCGAAAATTGTGAAAATCGGAAATTCTCATTTATTCGAAAAATGATTATGCTGATAAAATAAAGTGATAGGGCACTCGTCACCAGGGTTTGTAGGCTGCACACGGCCAAATTTAGGGGACTAATGTTGAGGGTAAATCAAATCTCGAGAAATCTGTGGGCTAACACACACCGAAAATTGCAATAATCGTAAATTCTCAATTACGCGCAAAATGGTTATGCCGATCAAATAAAGTGATAGGGCGCTTGTCACCAGGCCTTGTAGGCTGCGCACGACCAAAATTTGGGGCCAAACGGAGACGGTCAATAAAATCTCGAGAAATTAGTGGGCTAACATACACCGAAAATCGAGAAAATTGTAAATTCTCATTTATTCCAAAATGGTTATGCCGATCAAATAAAGTGATAGGACGCTCGTCACCAGAGTTTTTAGGCCCCGCACGGCCAAAATTTGGGGCCTATCAGAGATTGTTAATCAAATCTCGAGAAATCCGTGGGCTAACATACACCGAAAATCGCGAAAATCATAAATTCTCATTTATGCGAAAAATAGTAATGCCGATCAAATGAATGATAGGGCGCTTGCCATCAAGGTTCGTAGGCTATGCACAACCAAAATTTGGGGACTAATGGAGACGGTCAATAAAATCTCGAGAAATCTGTGGGCTAACATACACCGAAAATCACGAAAATCATAATTTCTCATTTATGTGAAAAATGATGATGCCGATCAAATAAAGTGATAGGGCGCTCATCACCAAGCCTTGTAGGCTATGCGCAGATAAAATTTCGGGCTAAACGAAGATGATCAGTCAAATCTCGAGAAATTCGTGGGCTAACACACACCGAAAATTGCGAAAATCATAAATTCTCATCTATGCGAAAAATGATGATACCGATCAAATGAAGTGGTAGGGAGCTCGTCACCAGGCTTTGTAGTCTGTGCACGGCCAAAATTTGGGGCCTAACGGAGACTGTCAAATAAATCTCGAGAAATCTGTGGGCTAAATACACCGAAAATTGCGAAAATCTTAAATTCTCATTTATTCAAAAAATGGTTATGCCGATAAAATAAAGTGATAGGGCGCTCGTCACCAGGGTTTGTAGGCTGCGCACAACCAAAATTTGGGGCCGAACGAAGACGACCGATCAAATCTCGAGAAATTCATGGACTAACACACACCGAAAAGTTTGAAAGTTAGCAACATGGGCGCACTATGCCAGTGTCGGCAGACCGGCCAACATCGGATGACACATGCCGACCTATGCCTAGACCCAACGCCCCTCAATCAATGCTCAGCGAGCGAAATTTTAAAAGTAAACACCAATGCTTATCCTTATGCTATAAACACACTACTAGAGATTGGTGGTGGTAGTGCTGGCCTACCATGGTCGCTTGCCATGGTGGTGTGGGTTGTGGTTGGTCGTTAGGACCAGTTTTTAAATTAAAACTGTTAACAAAATTGAGAAAAATAGTGAATGACTGCGATAGAGGCATCTTTAGAGAAAATTGGCTCCGCCAAACCGCCTTGCGGCAGTTTGTCCATATAGATCTCGAAAAAATATACAACATGAAAAAAAATCGGAAAAAATGAATAATCCAGCCCAAAGTTATAATCATTAAAATAATGTGCCACTAATGAACTCTTTTTACGGTGATTATATTACAGTTTTAACAATATTATGTAAGATCTCATCATAAGACTTGCATCTCGGAAGTTCTTATCTTGTGATTAAAGGGCTAACACACACCGAAAATCGCAAAAATCATAAATTCTCATTTATGCGAAAAATGATGATGCCAATCAAATGAATTGGTAGGGCGCTTGTCACCAGGCTTTGTAGGCTGCGCACAGCCAAAATTTGGAACCTAACGGAGACTGTCAATAAAATCTCGAGAAATCCGTGAGCTAACACACATTGAAAATCGCAAAAATCGTAAATTCTCATTTATGCTAAAAATGGTTATGCGGATCAAATAAAGTAATAGGGCGCTCGTCACCAGGACTTGTAGGCTACGCACGACCAAAATTTGGGGCCAAACGGAGACGGTCAATCAAATCTCGAGAAATCCCTGGGCTAACATACACCGAAAATCGCGAAAATTGTAAATTCTCATTTATGAAAAAAATGGTTATGCCGATAAAATAATGTGATAGGGAGCTCGTCACCAGGCCTTGTAGGCTGCGCACGGCCAAAATTTGGGACCAAACAGAGACGGTCAATCAAATCTCGAGAAATCTGTGGGCATAACATACACCGAAAATCGCAAAAATTGTAAACTCTCATTTATGCGAAAAATAGTGATGCCGATCAAATGAAATAATAGGGAGATCGGCATAAAGGTTTGTAGGCTTCACACAACAAAAATTTGGAGCCAAACGGAGACGGCCAATCAAATCTCGAGAAATCCGTGGGCTAACATACATCGAAAATTGCGAAAATCGAAATTCTCATTTATGCGAAAAATAGTTATGCCGATAAAATAATGTGATAGGGCGCTCGTCACCAAACCTTGTAGGCTGCGCACGGCCAAAATTTGGGGCCAAACGCAGACGTTCAATAAAATCTCGAGAAATTGTGGGCGAACATACACCTAAAATCGCGAAAATCATAAATTCTTATTTATTTGAAAAATGATGATGCAGATCAAATAAAGTGATAGGGCGCTCATCACCAGGCCTTGTAGGCTGCGCACGGCCAAAATTTGGGGCCAAACGGAGACTGTCAATCAAATCTCGAGAAATCGTGGGCGAACAAATACCGAAAATCGCGAAAATCATAAATTCTCATTTATGCGAAAAATGGTTATGTCGATCAAATGAAATGATAGGGCGATCGTCATCAAGGTTTGTAGACTGTACACAGAAAAATTTTTGGGCCAAACGGAGACGGTCAATCAAATCTCGAGAAATTCGTGCCTAACATACACCAAAAATTGCGAAAATCATAAATTCTCATTTATTCGAAAAATGGTTATGCCGATCAATTAAAGTGATAGGGCGCTCGTCACCAGGCCTTGTAGGCTGCGCACGACAAAAATTTAGGGCCAAACAGAGACGGTCAATCAAATCTCGAGAAATCCGTGGACTAACATACACCGAAAATCGCGAAAATTATAAATTCTCATTTATGCGAAAAATGGTTATGCTTGTCAAATAAGTGATAGGGCGCTCGTCACCAGGCCTTGGAGGCTGCGCACGACTAAACTTTGGGGCCAAACGGAGACGATCAATCAAATCTCGAGATATCCGTGGGCTAACATACACTGAAAATCGCGAAAATTGTAAACTCTCATTTATGCAAAAAATAGTGATGCCGATCAAATAATGTGATAGGGCGCTCGTCACCAGGCCTTGTAGGCTGCACACGGCAAAAATTTTGGGCCAAAGTGAGACGGTCAATCAAATCTTGAGAAATCTGTGGGCGAACTTACACCGAAAATCGTAAATTCTGATTTATGAGAAAAATAGTTATATCGATCAAATAAAGTGATAGGGCGCCCGTCACCAGGACTTGTAGGCTGCGCACATCCAAAATTTGGGGCCAAACGGAGACGGTCGATCAAATCTTCAGAAATTCGTGGGCTAACATACATCGAAAATCGTGAAAATCGTAAATTCTCATTTATGCAAAAAATAGTGATGCCGATCAAATAAAATGATAAGGCACTCGTCACCAGGCCCCACAGGCTGCGCACAGCCAAAATTTGGGGCCAAATGAGGACGGTCAATCAAATCTCGAGAAATCAGTGGGCTAACATACATCGAAAATCGCGAAAATCGTAATTTCTCTTATATGAAAAAAATAATGATGCTGATAAAATGAAATGATCGGGTGCACGTCATCAAGGTTCATAGGTTGCGCACAGTAAAAATTTTGGGCCAAACGGAGACGGTCAATCAAATCTCGAGAAATCTGTGGGCTAACATACACCGAAAATCACGAAAATCATAAATTCTCATTTATGCGAAAAATAGTGATACCGATCAAATGAAATGATAAGGCGCTCATCCCCAGGCCTTGTAGGCTGCGCACAGAAAAAATTTGGGGCCAAACGGAGAGGGTCAATCAAATCTCGAGAAATCCGTAGGATAACATACACCGAAAATCGCGAAAATCGTCAATTCTCATTTATTCAAAAAATAGTTATGCCGATCAAATAAAGTGATAGGGAGCCCGTCACCCGGCCTTGTAGGCTGCCCACAACAAAAATTTGGAGCCAAATGGAGACGGTCGATCAAATCTCGAGAAATCTGTGGGCTAACATACACCGAAAATCGCAAAAATCGTAAATTTTTATTTATGCGAAAAATAGTGATGCCGATCAAAAAAAATGATTGGGCTCCCGTCACCAGGCCTTGTAGGCTGCGCACAGCAAAAATTTGGGGCCAAATGGAGACGGTCGATCAAATCTCCAGAAATCCGTACCGAAAATCGTAAATTCTGATTTATGAGAAAAATAGTTATACCGATCAAATAAAGTGATAGGGCGCCCATCACCAGGCCTTGTAGGCTGTGCACATCCAAAATTTGGGGCCAAACGGAGACGGTCGATCAAATCTTCAGAAATCTGTAGGCTAACATACATCGAAAATCGTGAAAATCATAAATTCTCATTTATGCGAATAATAGTGATGCCGATGAAATAAAATGATAGGGCACTCGTCACCAGGCCCCGCAGGCTGTGCACAACCAAAATTTGGGGTGAAACGGGGACGGTCAATCAAATCTCGAGAAATCAGTGGGCTAACAAACATCGAAAAGCGCGAAAATCGTAAATTCTCTTATATGAAAAAAATAATGATGTTGATCAAATGAAATGAACGGGTGCACGTCATCAAGGTTCATAGGTTGCGCACAATAAAAATTTTGGGCCAAACGGATACGGTCAATCAAATCTCAAGAAATTTGTGGGCTAACATACACCGAAAATCACGAAAATCGTAAATTCTTATTTATGCGAAAAATAGTGATGCCGATCAAATAAAATGATAGGGCACTCGTCACCAGGCCCCGCAGGCTGCGCACAGCCAAAATTTGGGGCCAAACGGGGACGGTCAATCAAATCTCGAGAAATCAGTGGGCTAACATACATCGAAAATCGCGAAAATCGTAAATTCTCTTATATGAAAAAAATAATGATGCTGATCAAATGAAATGGTCGGGTGCACGTCATCAAGGTTCATAGGTTGCGCACAGCCAAAATTTGGGGCCAAACGGTGACGGTCAATCAAATCTCGAGAAATCGGTGGGCTAACATACAGCAAAAATCGTAAATTCTCATTTATTCGAAAAATAGTTATGCCGATCAAATAAAGTGATAGGGCACCCGTCACCAGGACTTGTAGGACGCCCACAGCAAAAATTTGGGGCCAAAAGGAGACGGTCGATCAAATCTCGAGAAATCCGTGGGCTAATACACCGAAAATCGCGAAAATCGTAAATTATCATAGATGAAAAAAATAGTGATGCTGATCAAATGAAATAATAGGGTGCACGTCATCAAGGTTCATAGGTTGCGCACAACAAAAATTTTGGGCCAAACGGAGACGGTCAATCAAATCTCGAAAAATCCGTGGACTAACAAACACCGAAAATCATAAATTCTCATTTATGAGAAAAATATTTATGCCGATCAAATAAAGTGATAGGGAGCTCGTCACCAGGCCTTATAGGCTGCGCACGACCAAAATTTGGGGCCAAACAGAGACGATCAATCAAATCTCGAGAAATTCGTGGGCTAACATACATCGAAAATTGCGAAAATCGTAAATTCTCATTAATGTGAAAAATGGTTATGCTGGTCAAATAAAGTGATATGACGCTCTTCACCAGGTCTTGTAGGCTGCGAGCGGCCAAAATTTGGGACCAAACGGAGACGGTCAATCAAATCTCAAGATATCTGTGGGCTAACATACACCGAAAATCTCAAAAATTATAAACTCTCATTTATGCGAAAAATGGTTATGCTTATCAAATAAGTGATAGGGTGCTCGTCACCAGGCCTTGTAGGCTGCGCACGGCCAAAATTTGGGGCCAAACGGAGACGATCAATTAAATTTCGAGATATCCGTGGGCTAACATACACTGAAAATCGCGAAAATTGTGAACTCTCATTTATGCGAAAAATAGTGATGACGATCAAATAATGTGATAGGGCGCTCGTCACCAGGCCTTGTAGGCTGCGCACGGCAAAAATTTTGGGCCAAAGTGAGACGGTCAATCAAATCTTGAGAAATCCGTGGGCGAACATACACCTAAAATCGCGAAAATCGTAAACTCTCATTTATACGAAAAATAGTGATGCCGATCAAATGAAATGATAGGGCGCTCGTCATCAAGGTTCGTAGGCTTCACACAACTAAAATTTGGGTCCAAACGTAGACGGTCAATCAAATCTAGACAAATCTGTGGGCTAACATACACCGAAAATTGCGAAAATCATAAATTCTCATTTATGCGAAAAATGATGATGTCGATCAAATAAAGTGATAGAGCGCTCATTAAAAGGCCTTGTAGGATGCGCACAGTTAAAATTTGGGGCCAAACGGAGACGGTCAATCAAATCTCGAGAAATCTTGGGCTAACATAGACCGAAAATTACGAAAATCGTAAATTCTCATTTATGCCAAAAATGATGATGCCAATCAAATAAAGTGATAGGGCGCTCATCACCAGGCCTTGCAGGCTTAGCGCATCTAAAATTTCAGGCCAAAGGGAGACAGTCACTCAAATCTCAAGAAATTCATGGGCAAACACACACCGAAAATTGCGAAAATCAAAAAATCTCATTTATGCGAAAAATAATGATGCCAATCAAATGAAGTGATAGGGCGCTCGTCACCAGGCCTTGTAGGTTGCGTACAACCAAAATTTGGGGAAGAACGGCGACGGTCAATCAAATCTCGAGAAATTCGTGGGTTAACACACACCGAAAAGTTTGAAAGTTAGCAACAGGGGCGCACTATGCCAGTGTCGGCAGACCGGCTGACATCGGATGACACATGCTGACCTATGCCGAGACCCAACGCCCCTCAATTAATGCCCTGCGAGCGAAAATTTAAAAAGAAACACCTATGCTTATCCTTATGCTATAAAGACAATGCTTGAGATTGGTGGTGGTAGTGCTGGCCTACCATGGTCGCCCACCATGGTTTTGTCGGTTGTGCTGGGTCGTTAGGATCAGTTTTTAAATTAAAACTGTTAACCAAATAGGAAAAAATGTTAAATGACTGAGATAGAGGAATATTTTGAGAAAATTGGCTCCGCCAAACCGCCTTGCGGCAGTTTGTCCAAATACATCTCGAAAAAATACATAACATGAAAAAAATTGAGTTAAATGAATAATCCAGTCCAAAGTTATGATCATTTAAATAATGTGCTACTAATGAACTCTTTTTCCGGCGATTATATTAAAGTTTTAACAACATTATGNGCGATTATATTAAAGTTTTAACAACATTATGTAAGATTTTATCAAAAGACTTGCATCTCGACAGTTCTTATTTTGTGATTAAAGGGCTAACACACACCGAAAATTGCAAAAATAGTAAATTCTCATTTATGCGTAAAATGATTATGCCGATCAAATAAAGTGATAGGGTGCTCATCACCAGGCCTTGTAGGATACGCACGACCAAAATTTGGGGCCAAACGGAGACGGTCAATCAAATCACGAGAAATCTGTGGGCTAACATACACCGAAAATTGCAAAAATCATAAATTCTCATTTATGCGAAAAATTATTATGCCGATAAAATAATGTGATAGAGCGCTCATCACCAGGCCTTGTAGGATGTGCATGGCAAAAAATTGGAACCAAACGGAGACGGTCAATCAAATCTCGAGAAATCTGTTGGCTAACATACACCGAAAATCGCAAAAATCAAAAACTCTCATTTATGTGAAAAATAGTGATGCCGATCAAATGAAACAATAGGACGCTCGTCATAAAGGTTCGTAGGCTTCACACAACAAAAATTTGGGGTCTAATGGAGACGGTCAATCAAATCTCGAAAAATTCGTGGACTAACATACATCGAAAATCGTAAATTCTCATTTATTCGAAAAATAGTTATGTCGATCAAATAAAGTGATAGTGCGCCCGTCACCAGGCCTTGTAGGCTGCCCACAGCAAAAATTTGGGGCAAAACAGAGATGGTCAATCAAATCTCGAGAAATTCGTGGGCTAACATACTCCGAAAATCGCGAAAATCATAAATTCTCATTATTGCGAAAAATGATGATGCCGATCAAATAAAGTGATAGGGCGCTCATCACCAGGCCTTGTAGGTTGCGCACGGCCAAAATTTTGGGCCAAACGGAGACTGTCAATCAAATCTCGAGAAATCGTGGACTAACATACACCGAAAATCGCGAAAATCATAAATTCTCATTTATGCGAAAAATAGTTATGCCGATAAAATAAAATGATAGGGCGATCGTCATCAAGGTTCGTAGGCTGCACACAACCAAAATTTGGGGCCAAACGGAGACGGTCAATCAAATCTCGAGAAATCCGTGGGCTAACAAACACCGAAAATCGCAAAAATCGTAAATTCTCATTTATGCGAAAAATGTTTATGTCGATCAAATAAAGTGATAGGGCGCTTGTCACTAGGCCTTGTAGGCTGCGCACGACCAAAATTTGGGGCCAAACAGAGACGATCAATCAAATCTCGAGAAATTCGTGGGCTAACATACACCAAAAATCGCGAAAATCATAAATTTTATTTATGTGAAAAATGGTTATGCTGATCAAATAAAGTGATAGGGCGCTCGTCACCAGGTCTTGTAGGCTGCGAGCGGCCAAAATTTGGGACCAAGCGGAGATGGTCAATCAAATCTCAAGATATCTGTGGGCTAACATACACCGAAAATCGCAAAAATCGTAAACTCTCATTTATGCGAAAAATAGTGATGCCGATCAACTGAAATTATAGGGCGCTCGTCTTCAAGGTTCGTAGGCTTCACACAGCAAAAACTTGGGGCCTAATGGAGACAGTCAATCAAATCTCGAGAAATCAATGGGCTATCATACACCAAAAAACGCGAAAATCATAAATTTTCATTTATTCGAAAAATAGTTATGCCGATCAAATGAAATGATAGGGTTCACGTCATCAAGGTTCATAGGCTGCGCACAACCAAAATTTGGGGCCGAACGGAGACGGCCAATCAAATCTCGTGAAATCAGTGGGTTAACATACATCGAAAATCGCGAAAATCGTAAATTCTCATATATGCAAAAAAAAGTTATGCTGATCAAATGAAATGATATGGTGCACATCATCAAGGTTCATAGGTTGCGCCCAGCGAAAATTTGGGGCCGAACAGAGACGGTCAGTCAAATCTCGAGAAATCCGTGGACTAACAAACACCGAAAATTGCAAAAATCATAAATTCTCATTTATGCAAAAAATGAGTATGCCGATCAAATAAAGTGATGGGGCGCTCGTCACCAGGGTTTTTAGACTGCGCACGGCCAAAATTTGAGGCCGAATGGAGACGGTCAGTCAAATCTCGAGAAATCCGTGACCTAACACACACCGAATATCGCAAAAATTGTAAAATCTCATTTATGGAAAAATGGTTATCCCGATCAAATAAAGTTATGGGATGCTCGTCACCAGGGTTTGTAGGCTGCGCGCAGCTAAAATTTGGGGCCGAACGGAGACGGTCAACCAAATCTCGAGAAATCTGTGGGCTAACACGCACTGAAAAGTTTGAAAGTTAGCAACATAGGCGCACTAGGCCAGTGTCGACAGACCGGCCGACATCGGATGACACATGCTGACCTATGCCGAGACCCAACGCCCATCGATCAATGCCCAGCGAGCAAAAATTTAAAAGGAAACACCTATGCTTATCCTTATGCTATAAAGACAATGCTAGATATTGGTGGTGGTAGTGCTGGCCTACCATGGTCACTTGCCATGGTGGTGTCGGTTGTGGTGGATCGTTAGGACCAGTTTTAAATTAAAATTGTCAATCATGTTGAGAAATATGTTGAATGACTGCGATAGAGGCATATTTTGAGAAAATTGGCTCCGCCAAACCGCTTTACAGCGGTTTGTCAGGATAGATCTCGAAAAATACACAAAATGAAAAAACAATCATGTAAAACGGACAATCTAGCCCAAAGTAATGATCATTAAGATAATGTGCCACTAATGAACTCTT